>JAGVVM010009067.1:0-15596 GCA_019149425.1 Psidium friedrichsthalianum
TATCTGCGGTTCTGATAACTACCTGAGTGCTATTATTCTGTGCCTTATATCTTAGCCTTATTTTAAGCATTCTACGGGCAATCTGCGAATTGGCGGGGGAATACCCTATGTAGGAAATCAGTACGTCGTTTCTTTTGAAGTTCCAGCGGCCCAGCGCGCTCCTCGCAGCCGTGAGAGTGTAATATTGAGTGAAAAAAAAAAAAGCGAAGAACATGGTAGCGCAGCTTTGGATTATTAGTTATTTTTATTTTTATTTTTTATTTTTTTTGAAATCGTAAAAGGAGGATCAGCTTGGATTTAAGTATCAAAACCATGTGTTGTTGGAACTAGAAGAACAAATAAACAAACAGAAAATATGAGGACTTAGATTTCTAAATCTCTGTTAGTTTTTTTTCTTCAAGTAATTCAGGCCAATGAAAACAGCATCAAAGATGAATATCCTAACTTTTGTCTTGTTTTTCCATCATCTATGGCTCTCTGCGTAGCTTGAAGCACATCGTCATAGAAATATGTACTGATTTCTCTACAGTAGGTATTCCCCGCCATTTGCCCTGTAGAATGCTTAAAATAAGGCAAGAATATAGCACAGGTATTTATCAGAACCCTGCAGATCCACGAGGCAGCTTCAAGCAAAGAGACAAGGACAAAAATAAAGTATGATCAAGGACCTCCTTTTTAGTTGCCTAATTTGATGGCAGGGAGATCCCAGACACAGGGTTCCCTGAAAGAAACGTCACAGGCTTGCAAGACATTGGGATTAAGAAACTAGACATTTATGAATTGCAACGTCAACCCTTCTCTAATCCCTCACAAAAGGACTTGGGTCGCTTTTCTCTGCAAAGATGATAATTATCCTACAATACATTTCTTACCCATCTTCACAGTACTCCCTTCAGTTAAGCAAAACTAATCCTTTATCTTGTGCTTCTAGAAGATTCCCAGTGAAGTAACTCATCCTATGAATCATTTAAAGTTGGCTATGCTTTCCCATGCTTTGCTACTTTGTCGCTAATTCTACATCAACACATCCTTTCAGTCAATGAGTAGAAGTCTCTATCCTTCATTTCTTTCTAAAAATTGGTGGCCTCCCGCTTCAAGGAAAAGAAAAAAGAATCTCATGATTGAAGTATCAAAGTAGAGTGATCGCAACTGCACTTTGAATGATATTGCTCATACCTAGTTTTTGTGGTTCCGCCTTATCTTTTTTGCACTGTGAGTCTACTTCACTGAAAACTACATCTTTGGAACGATTCCCATCAATCTGCACTCTCCAAAATGCAATCCATGACAGGTGATTACATACAATTCCTAATGAGAAGTGGAAGAAAGAGTCAGTTGACAGCAAGTGAGGACCTTATTCATTACGCTCAAGGAAGTCGATAATGTAGCCTGAGCATTTTTCTTGTATATTTCCAGGCGTGACTTCACCTAATACAAAAACCAAAGGAGAAAATTATAAAAGGAAACGATTTTAGATGACCAAAAGTAGCTGATCAGGCCTATGCACTACTCAGAAAGCGACCGTGGTCAGGAAGCATAAGCAGGCATATGTGTCAGACTCCTAGTCACCAACAGATGTTTCTTGTAGATTAGGAGAAGAATTAGAACATAATTTCTTGTACTTATAAGATAGTTTCTTGCACTTATTAAAAAGCAAACAACAAGCCTTAATATTGTCCCAATAAGCTATCCCCTTCACCTCTATAAGAAAATCTCCCACTTCCTCAATCCTTCTCCTTTCCCTTGTCCAAGCACCATCATCTCTTGAATTAATCAAAAGGGGCTATACAGTAATTCTGAAAATTTCTAGAAAATACGACGACTAGGGGCATAAACATTTCTAGGCAATAAATGAGCTCAAGGGCCTGAAATTTCTCTTGCTTTAGCATACAACTACAATTACTGGGCGGACATAACATTATGAGCTTGAACAATGTCAGAGTTGAATAATCTTTCAACTTTCCCTGACAGTTTTACGCGTGCGCAAGATATTGAGTATGAAAACAACACAGTTTGAAAGAGTGATTGAATGCATCTCCTCTTCTTTCTACAAGTATTTAAGGTTCCCTTATTTTTACCATGCACGGTGGTATCTTATCCACATTTTAATGGATGCCAATTTTAGCTAATGCAAAGGAGATAAGGTATCTCTAGTTGCAAGATATAGGCAATTAGATAACCTACAATATGCAAACCATGAAATTACAGCCAGAGAAGCAATGACAATGAAGTGATTCTTAGCTTTTCCTCTGTGTCATCAGGACGGGTGACAGGTCTTGCTTTAATTTCCTCTGTCTCTGGAGGAAAATTTTAATACGGTAAATCTTCCCTGTCACTGGGTCTAGCCATCTACCAACACATCTGTCGATTAGAATTTCATCAGGAACCTGAATGGTAAAAATATTGTTTATGTAAATGTTGAACTCAACGATACTTGTGCTCATTATGGCAAAGAAACCAAACAGAGAATAATTACAGATGAAGCAAGGAGCCTTCAAGTAAAACTTTGACATGGAAAATTTGGGACTTGACAATAATAAGCCATGCATATAAAAAATTTTAGCCTTCAAGTGAACCTTTGAATGGGCAGCGCTATTTCCACTTTGAATGGTGCCCAATTTAGTCCCCCCACCTTTTAACTTAGAGCCAAATCTCTTCCATACTTCAAACTATCGAGAGGTATACGACAAGGGGATCCTATATCACCTTATTTATTTATTATAATGGCTAACTCACTCTCGGCTCTTATGAGGATTGCTATTGAGGAGGGCACTATCTCGGGAATTAAATTGAACAAGATTTGTCCTTCCTTCTCACATCTCCTATTTGCGGATGACTCGATATTTTTCTTGGATGGGAAAATTGTTGAATGCCAAAATCTTATGATGATACTAAACCAGTACTGCTACGTGTCTAGTCAGGCCATTAATGTGACATCCTGAGTTTCGATCCCCTTTTTTTCCGAAATTTGAATACAGAATGGTTGTTTCATGGAGGCGTTATAAATGAATCTCACTCGGAGCAAGCCACTCTAAGATGACTAACCAAGGGGAAAGGCTAGCTATGAATATAAGCACGTGGACCAAATGGTCAATGCGCGTGACTCCTAAAAGCCACCCGTTAGTTTGAAAATTTATTTAAAACTGTCGTCTTATGAATGAAGTCGCGAATTGAGTTCCGAAATAGGACAATCGACTCTCAAGAGTGTTACGGAGGTTGAAATTGGATGTCGCCTCGAAAGGAGTGAATTGGCAGCGTGGCATTGGAATGCCAAGAGAAAAGGGAAAAATTGGAAATTACCATCTTACCCCTGGTTTGTGCTAAAATCCATGGTTAAAGGGTGTTAGTAATTTTAGCGAAGCTAGAAAAATTATTGTGGCATTCCGAGTTATTTTCAATCGCGGTTGAGCCAAATCAGCACCGATTGAGCCTCTACCGGTCCTGAAATTTCACGATTTTCCAAAAATATCTCATCGGTAATATTTTTGATCAATTTGACCAGCTTTGACCGAAAATAATTGATGCCCAAGCTTTATCAGCCCAAATTTACTGATAGTCCAAAAATCAGTCCATTCGTTCAGCTTTATTTCGCTTTCGGTGAATAGTCACCGGCGATAATTATCCTTAAGATATTTATTGGTCAAATCACTCTCTCTCCTCCATAATTATCACCAGATTCTCTCTCCTCTCTCTCTAAATTTTCGGATCTCTATCTCTCTCTATTGGCTCCAGATTTCTACCGTCAACTTCAACTGGCCACCGACGGAAATCCGACCATTAGATTTTCGTGATTTTTGGATATGTCATCCAAGCTAAGTACACAAAACTTTGAATCACTTTGATCTGAGGTCGTTTGACCTTTCAATCTATTTTGCCGTTTTAGTCGACGAATCAATTTTATGTTACCCGAATTTGACATATAGCTCATGTGAATATATGTTAACTCCAGCGATCCCTAGAGCTTATTTTCATGTGAAAATATTGATTTCAACTCATGAACTACACCATTCAGCCCTTGAACACCCTTGATTTCTTGGGTTTTTCCATATTCCGCCGCTGCCGTCGTGCTCCGCCGATCGCCGCAGGGCCATTCATCGTTCCTTCGCCTTTTTGGCTTTGACTCAACCTCGTCGAGGTAAGCCGACCCCCTAAACCTCAAGTAGGTTGTTAGATGATTCTTAGATAGACTCTAGGGTGGGATTCGAGGTAGATCGGTATAGAAAAATTGACTGATTTGCAATTTTTATGGAAATCGATTCTGTGGTGAGACTTTAGTATATTATTTGTGTCACGCCCCGAACCTCCACGAGCGCGTGATATCTGCACAATAACGGTGGATATATGTGACATCCCAGGACTATCGCCGACCCAGAATGTAACGTCCTGAATTCTTGACCCTTTTTCGAAATTCGGAATAACTGATTGGATGTATTTCATTAATGCACTTTAGCTAAATCTCGCCCGAGACTGATCACCTCGGAACGGCTGACCGAAGGGGCATGGCTAAATAGGAAATTAAAGTACGCAGACCTGACGGTCGAAACGCGTTTCTCCTAAGAGCGATCCGTTAGCCTGAGATTTGCCAAAATTGCAGTTTAATGGAAGTGGCCACGAAATGAATTTTGAGATTGGACAATCGAGATTTTATAGATGTTGTAGGAATGATTAGGATGCAATTCTACAAGTTTTAAATGTTACGAATTGCTTTGGAAAGCCAAAGAACGCGATAAGGGTAAAAATGACGATTTTGCCCTTGGGCCATGGAAAATGCCGTATCTTGCAAACTAAGAGTAATTTGAGGAATCCGAAAGTTGACTAGTATTATTCTGACAGTCTACTACGCTCTGGCATCAAGAGCGTGCTCCCAAAAAGTCAAAGTCAAAGGGTTGACTTTGATCGCCAAGTGTCAATTTTTCAATTTTTGAAAAAATTGAGTAGAAATTCTAACTTTGCAACACTTGTCATCATGCCATGAAATCTTAGAATACCCCATGTAACAATTTCTATCAAGATTTCTAGGGTTTTCTACAAAAAAGTTTAAGTGCCCCACATTTGGACAAATAGACACCTCTCAATCAAGCAAGAAACCAATTTGGTTTTCTCTTCCTTCACTTGGCCCCCAAAGTCAGCAAATATCTTCGCTTTTCTGCCCTATTTCCACCGCCATTCACCTTTCCCTCAATATCTCTCTCTCTATCTCTCTTTCACTTTCTGCCCTTTTCTGTCCTCCTCTGTTTTGCTGTTGGTTCGACATCCAAACGACATCCAAACGACATCCTTTTGGGACGTAAAACCCCTCAAAATTTTCGTCTCTCTCTAGTTTGTTACTGTAAAATTTCAGCTCAAAAGAAATTTGGAATAATCCAAACGAAGCCAAAAACCGTCCCTTGCTCAGACTCGTTTCCTGCACGCGCGCCTGGGAAGAATAGGCTCGTTCGAGGTCGTTCGGAAGGCAATTCGAGCTCTGCTTTTTCCTATATGATCGTAAGACTCTGAACTTCATGAATATAAAGTTTGCTTTATAGCAAACCTGATATAAATTTTGTGATATACTCAGAACTGAGAAGGGCTAGTTCGTTCGTCGGTGATTTCCTCGTTGCCTATCACCCTTTTGTTCCAGCCACTTTTCTTCAGCTTTTCCTTAGGTAAGCTACTCCACTAATCCATAGCTAGGGTGTTAGATTAATTCTGGTAGTTGGTTTCCTCAATTTTGCTCAATGTGTGCCTTTTAGTGTATAAAAGGGGTATTTTGGTAATTTACTGTTTGACTGTAAATTTGGCTCTGTGGCTGCTGTGTATGATGGAGTAAGATATGAATATTGATTCTAAAGTGTTGGGTTTGATTAGATTGGGTGTATTTGTAAGAAATGGGAATTTAGAACCAAGAGGGATAAAATGGTAATTTCCAATTCTTGATCTGTGCAATCTGTTTGGAGCTGTAAAACATGTGGCAATAAGGTATGATGATGATGATGGAGTATAGAAATGGTTAGAGTGATTGATTAGTTCAAAAATAGGCAAAATTGTGCAAAAGGGCATTTTAGTAATTTGACCTATGGCAAAAATTCAGTACTGTTCATGGCTGCAAATGCATAATTTTGTGCATATAATGGCTGTGTGAGAGTGATTAGATCAATTAGAATACTTGAAAATTGAAAATTAGTTCAATTAGTGAAATTAAGGGCAAAATCGTAATTTTGCGCCTAATTAGTAAATTTGGTTATTGAGACATAACATAGACTGGAAATCAAGTTGAGAAAGACTGAATGATGATAAAACGATGATTTAGCTTAAAAGAGCATCCAGAACTAAGATTTGAATGAATAATGTCGGAAGAGCAATTGTGAAATTTTGCATCTGGTTTAATGACTAAGTTAGGAATATGTGACTTCTGATGATCTGTCGTTGCACATTCGCTTGCTCCTTGATTTAGTTGTAAACTGATCGTGATGTGATACCAGACGAAAAGTCTAATGAGGCGAATAGTGAAAAAGTAAAGAGGAGTCCCAGAATGGGAAAATGGCGAGATAAGGCGGGTGCGACCTGTGACGCGCTAGGTGCAGGGTTGCTGGAGTGATAAGTATGCCAATCTGGATCTTGGCTTGGATGCCCTGCGGATTGAGGCATTGGAACGTGAGCGTGCGTCAGAGTCTTCTGCGCGAGGAAAGCGCAGATGCAGATAGCACAAGCTAAAGGGTTGGCTCTCACCTGAGTTTTCACGCGATACAGCGTGCATGCGGGTGAGATGCGTATATAATTGGCTTATGATGGCAATCATGAGGCTGAGGCAAAATATTGGAGATGACTATAGTCCGACTATGTGTTTACCCAAAAGTACCCGTTGTTGCCTGACTGCTTGAAATGTTGATCCATTTTATGTATGTTGACTGCTTAGACTATTAGGAACGGCCTAGAATTATGTAATATCCTAACTAGGGTTTAGAGGTGGCTTATTAAGATTAGTTCTCACAGTGAATTCTCCAAACTTTTTCAGATCCGCCCGATAAGAAATGAATGCTAGCCACCCTTTTCACGGGATACCTCGACGTATAGAGATAGTGGCGACTGAGTATCCCGATACTGTCAGAGGAATCGTATATACGAAACACAATAGTACAGTATGGGTTGACATTGGAAACGAGGGACTGGAGGTACATTTCTTTGATGCGTGGACTATGAGGATAGGCAACTCGGACATCAGACCTATCCAAGGTTTCGACATTCCAAATTTTGAATTAGACCATAGTGGCGAAATCCCTACACCGACTTTTGATGGAGAAGTGATAGGCCCAAACCCGGATATCGAGTCGTATTTGGATTATGACCTCGAGCATCCAGACTATGGTGAGCCTGTAGAGATCGAGGCAGCAGACGCAGAGCATCCGATGGACAGTGAATCGTCGTCAGAAGAGTCGGAGCCCGAGGAGATAGAGATAGCTTCCACGGACGTTAGTGGGGTCGATGACTAGCTTTCCTTTTTATAGTCATGCATGAAGTTTTCTTGTTTGTTTTGTTCTAATGAAACGGGCATAGGCATGATGTTAGTTGCCCCATCACTTTCTGTATATATGTAACAGCCGTCTTTTCGTTATATGTAGCTCTTTTGTTTCTCTTTCTTCTTACTATCTCGTCACGTGTGCTGTCTGGGGAAATTGGTCGTGTTTCCATTAACACAGGTTTGAAACTTTAGAATCCGGTTGGTGACCGTCTTGGGCGTCGCTAATAACTTCGACCGAGATTCTGAGTTCGCGAGTATGGCGGGTTGTCAACAGGTGCAAGGCGTGATATAGAAACTTTAATATTCAAATTAAACGCTAGCGAAGCGATACATTACCCCAACAACGAATGAGCAAGGACTAGTGTAACCATACACCTCATATATTATACATAATCTCAGCTCCTATCAGCTTTACAAAGATTAACACACAAACAACCCAGGCGACCACATTCATCGGTAACCACCGATTCAACATCAATTGTCCTTGCCAACTGGGTACTCCGCCACTTGGATATCAAATCTTGTGGTATCCCTGTCATATTTATGTCCTAGGGATTGAAAGTGAGGGAAATCACCGTGAGAACATATCTCAGTAAGCTCACCCCTAATCTCGCTTAGGATATTACCTACTCTCAAATCCAAATTATTGATGTCCAAGCTTTATCAATCTGAAAATTCACTAATAGCTCAAAAATCAGTCGATTTGTTCAGCTTTATGTCATTTTCGATGAATGGTGATTCAATAATTGAGCCAAAATCATAAATCTGTTCTCTCCCTCCCTCCTCCATAATTATGACCATATTCTCTCTCCTCTCTCTCTCTCTCTGAATTTTCGGATCTCTCTCTCTCCCTGCTGGTTCAAATTTTTGCCGCAACTTCAATCGGTCGCTAAGGGAAATCCGACCGTTGGATTTTTGTGATTTTTGGATATGTCGTAGTCCTATCCGAGATGAGTTCGTAAAACTTTGAATCACTTCGATCCGAGGTTGTTTGACCTTCCGAATCTGCTTCGCGACAAAAAACTGAATGAATTAACTGATTTTTGGACTATCGATAAAATTTGGATTGATAAAACTTGGGCATCAATTATTTTCAATCAACTAATCAAACTGGTCAAAAAGATGATCGATGAGACATTTCTCAAAAATCGTAAAATTTCAGGACCAATAGGGCTCAATCAGTGCTGATTTAGCTCAACCGCGATCGGAAAATAACTCGGAATGCCACTGAACAAATTTTCTAGTCTCGCTAAAATTACTAACACTCTCTAGTCATGGATTCTAGTACAAACCAAGGGCAAGATGACAATTTCTAATTTTGCACTTTTCTCAATGCCAAGCTGTCAATTCACGCCTTTCGAGGCGACATCTAATTTCACCTCTGTAACACTCTTGAGAGTCGATTGTCCTATTCTGGAACTCAATTCGCGGTATTATTCATAAGACGATAGCTTTAAATAAATTCTCAAATTAACGGGTGGCTTTTAGGAGTCACGCGTATTGATCATTTGATCCACGTGCTTATATTCCTAGTCAGCCTTTTCCCTTTAGTTAGTCATCTCAAAGTGGTCTGCTCCGAGTGAGATTCATTTATAAGCGCTTCCATGAAACAACCATTCTGTATTCAAATTCAGGAAAGAGGGATCGAAACTCAGGATGTCACAATTTGGGCTTGTATATTGTTGTCTTGGCTGGACATAACTGTTGGTGGTGGTTGATATGGGTCCCGTGAGGTTTGAGTACCGAAAAATGAATTTTTTGGAGATTTAGAGCAAAAACGGGCCAAATAGTATTTTGAAATCACTGTTCACGAGCCCTAAAATATTGTTCACATGCTGTCCATTTGTAATTAGGGTAAATTATTGAGAAATCGTGGGCCTAAAGTGCATATTTTAGTGCAAACAGGCACGGACCTAATGCATATGACACGCTGGTCGGACTTGATGCGTTTAACGCGGGTTGAGTTAGCTAGAGAGTCGAGACTGGAATTTGAGCATGGAATGTGCACGCATTTGCATTGATGTGACATCCTGAGTTTCGATCCATTTTTTCGAAATTTGAATACAAAATGGTTATTTCATGGAGACGCTATAATGAATCTCACTTGGAGCTGGCCACTCTGAGATGACTAATCAAAGGGGAAAGGCTAACTAGAAATATAAGCACGTGGACCAAATGGTCGATACGCTGACTCCTAAAAGCCACCCCGTTAGTTTGAGAATTTATTTAAAGCTGTCGTCTTATGAATGAGGTCTCGAATTAAGTTCCGGAATAGGACAATCGACTCTCAAGAGTATTACGGAGGTTGAAATTGGATGTCGTCTCGAAAGGCGCAAGTTGGTTGCTTGGCATTGGAATGCCTAGAGAAAAGAGCAAAATGAGAATTTCCATCTCGCCCCCGTCTTGTGGTAGAATCCATGGCTAGAGAATATTAGTAATTTTAGCGAGGCTAGAAAAATTGTTCGGTGGCATTCCGAGTTTTTTCCAATCGCGATTAGCCAAATAAACACGATGAGTCCTTACCGGTCCTAAAGTTTCACAAATTTTGAGAAATGTCACATTGATCATCTTTTTGATCATTTGACTAGTTTGACCCTAATATTGGTGCCTAAACCCTTATCAATCCAAAAATAACTAATAGCTGAAAATCAGTCGATTCATTCAACTTTATGTCATTTTCGATGAATAGTGACTCAAATAATTGAGACCAAAGCCATAAATCTACTCTCTCCTCTCTCTCTCTCTCTCTGTGCTGGCTCCAGATTTCTATCATCAACTCAAATCGACTGCTGATGGAGATCTAATCTTTGATTTTTGTGATTTTTGGATATGTCGTAGTTCTATCCGAGATGAGTTCACAGAACTATTGAATCACTTTGATCCGAGGTCGTTTAACCTTTCAAATCTACTTCGTCATTTCAGTCGACGAACCTATTTTCTGATACCCGAGTTTGACATTAGTCCACGTTGATATATGTTGACCCCAGTGACCCTAGAACTCATTTTCATGTGAAAATATTGATTTTCAGCTTGAGAATCACCCCTTTCAACACTTGATCAGCCCGGTTAGGACTAAATCTATCGGAATTCGTCATGCTTTTTCGGTCGGCACGTGCGCCGCCGCTTCTACTGCTTTCTCAGCTCCCTATCAGCCTCGATTATGGTAAGTTAAAACCTCTATTTCTCTATTAGAATATTGTACAGCCATGGACTAGCTCTAGAGCTCGATTCGAGGTAAATTGATTTAGGAAAAATTACCGGAATTGGCGTATTTGAGCAAATCGATTCTGTGATGAGATTGTGGTATATTATTTGGGCTTGGTATATACTGTCTTGGCTGAATATGTGCTGTGGTGGTGGTTGATGTGGGTCCCGTGAAGTTTGGGTACGAAAAATAGATTTTTGGGAGATTTAGAGCAAAAATTGGCCAATAGTGTTTTGAAATCACTGTTCATGAACCTCTAAAACATTGTTCACGTGCTGCTCAATTAATTCTGATTTGAAAATGACAAATTTTGTGGGTCCTAACAGTTCGAATACCGAAAAATATATTTTGGAGCATTTTATGCAAAATCGTGCCCGAGCATATTTTATGTTACTATTTCAAATATTTGGGCCCGTGTTCATTTCAAAATAATATTTGAGGATTACCCACGATACTTGAAATTATTTATTTGGTCATTTGGATCTCGCATGAGAAATTGGGCATTTTTAATAAAAATGGAGCACGGTAAGAGATTGATTGCTTGGCATTGTGTTGACCATGTGAATTGAAATATTTGGGCACATGTTTAAGTTGTTGCCTAACGTACTTGGTCAGGTTTTTGCCCAATGAAATGGCATTGTTTATATGTCTAATTGAATATTGGACTTGTATTTGAAATGTGGCTAACGTACTTAGCTGATGATTCTGTCCAAATGAATTAAAGGATTTTATTGCCTAAAAGGCGAGTATGACAATTTAGGTTCGCAAAATGAGTGATTGGCTTGGTCATTTGGCGGATATGTGGATGAATATTTGGACTTGTATTTGAAATGTGTCCTAACGTACTTGGCCAATGAGGGTGGAGCTGTACCACTCACCGGTCAGGAGTCCTAAGACCAAGCAAATCAAAGCTCCCAGTCTAAGGTTCGAAGCACTCTAGCACAAGTATGGTTCCCGACCAAAAAATGCCCTCCTGGCGACGGGGTCAAGGGATCCTGTTAGTGCCTAGAGAACCTCGGACCAGAGACCTTACGCAGAGAAATGCGGGATCCAGGGTCCCTTTCTCGTACACAAGATCCGGCAAGCCGGCGAGTGCAGAGGATTTAAGACCAGGATGCACGAAGGGGCTTGAGATCTACTTCTATTTTGCGAGCTTAGAGGCTCTAAGAGGGAGAAGAGGAAAGTGTTAGAAGAGCATGATTGGAAACACACTTCTTATTTCACAGAGAGGTAAAGGATGCCTCTAATACAAAAACTATTCCCTTATATAGGGGAGAAAGGTACTCGTACCGAGAAATAGTAAAGCAAACATAATTACAGACAGACGCGGACGTTGACGAGAAGGGCACGCAGGCCGATAAGTTCGCAATTATTTCAAACTTTGACTAGGACGGAGGGAAAAGACTGGGACTAGTCTCGGGCTTGAGTCGTGTACGCATGGCTTGCAGTACGATTGTCTCCATCTCTATGACTCTGGTAGATGTCCACCATATTTATGTTGTTCAGCAGTAAGCGCGGTGGTTCCGAGAGCTTGGCCCTCCATAGTCCTTGTGTCTGGTTGTCGGTGTCGGCAAGGCGATTCCATGGTGAATCTAAAGTGTATGGATCTTGGAATCCATCATTGGAGCGTCTGCCGGCTGAATTGCCGGGTCTGGCTGGTCCCAGGGGACTGGTATCATAGGGTCCATTGCCATATCTGAGGCGGGATTTGGCCGTTCATTATCGCATAAAGTGTGCTGGAGATTCCTGTACTCACGCTGGTTGGTACTGATGCTGCTGTTGAGTGTTCTGTAGATGATGAATCTTTGAAGATTTTGTTGAGGTCTAAAAGTTGCTAGACCTGCAAGGGTGGTTCATTTGAGACTTCTCCTAAACCTGAGGAGTTAATGAATGACCATGGTCGATGAAGATGACGACTGTGTTTCTCTCCGGTTCTGGTCTCCCGATCCTGTGTGGGATGTAATGAATCGATCCCATGATTGAATGGTTGAAACCATAACAGCATTGCATAAATACTTCATGCTGGATCTCCGAATTCACGCGTCTGGCTCTGCGAATGGTCTGGTAGAGCTGTTCCGTAGGAAACTCTATCGCAACAGTGTAGAAGTGCATAAGAAACCAAAAAACCATTTTAGGTCTTCTGGAAAAACCTGATGAGGGTTCCATCTGAATGCTTGATGTATGGGTATCTGGTGTCGAAATCTGGAGCATGGTGAAACTCTGATAGGTTTCTGTGACTACCTGGTGATACGTCTGCAGTAAGCCATGGAGATCTTGGTAACGTCCGTTCCGGATATGTCTCTTACCTCTGGGGGGTATTGAAAAATACCCACGATGGTTGGACGTCCTGAGTCCAGTATCGTTCTGGACCAATATACCTCCGCTTGACGAACATCTGAACACATTCCGTCTTTTTGGACGGGATAAGAAATCTGCCAAAACATTTTGTGTTCCTTGAGATGTTTGGTGTCAAAGGAGTACTTGGAAAACCACTCGGCCCACCTAACAATTGTGGATGAGGTATCTGGCGTTGCTTGAAACTTGATCATTTGGGGAAACGACGCCATGTCCATTTCAATAAGGAAATGAACACCAATAAGTGGAATTCGAATTTCTGATGCCGTTTCTCACGGCGAGAATCTCTTGAATGTGGAGTGGTAGTGCGCCTCAGCCTGTGTAAAGCAACCACTCTTGTATCCGCAGATACTTCTCTTGCCATTTTTTTCTTCTATCAGTATTGCTGCCCAGTGAGTGTCACTGGCATCTGTCTGCAATTTACGTTTTCCATCTGATGGGATGGTTAACGGTGGCAAGGATTGGAGATGTTTCTTCAGAAAAGCAACTGCTTGTCTGACTCTCTCCCACTGGGCGGTTCTTCTTCAGCATCTGTTGTAAAGGTCTGAGATGGACTGCTATCTTAGGAACAAAGTCCCTTAGATAATTAACAATGCCGAGAAAAACTTCAGTTTCTTTCCTGGTCAGCCTTTGCGGAATTTCAACAATCTTCCGCTATGTGAGGTTTGGGGCAGTAGGTGTTTCCGTCGAGTTCCATTCCGAGAAACTCGATCTCCTTCTGGGCAGATGCATTTTCTTTTCAGATAGCATAATGCCATGAGAGTGAACAATCGAGGGCAAATGCTCCAAGGAGAGCACAGTGGGATTATTCATCCTTGCTATAAAGGAGAATGTCATCAACATAGATTTGTGCCTGGAAAGAATAGGCTGGAAAATGCGGCACATGGCTTTTTGGAAAACAGAAGAGGCTGTTTTTAGACCGAAGGTAGCACGGTCCATTGATAGTGATGATTTGGAATGCAAAAACCTGTTTTGAAACGTTCTTCAGGCCGAATGCCAAACTGCCAGAAACCTGATTGAGGTCGAACTTTGAGTATATTTTGGCATTTGCCAGACTGGAAAACCACGAGTTTTGTGTGGGAGGGGGAACTTATCGTCCCTGAGGAAAGTGTTTAAAGGTTGGTAATTTACCACAAGACGGAGCTTTCTCTGAGTTGTTCAGCCTTCTTGTTGACATAGAAAGCTTCACATGCCCACTGGGATTTCAATGGGTCAACTGGTTCGATCAGGCCTTGATTCAATAGTTCTTCACATTCGGTTTCTGCTAACGAAGTTCTTTGGGGTTCATTCCAGAATGAGTGGCCTTAGTAGGGTTGATTTCCTGGTCAGCCTTGAAAGGTAGGCTAAAACATAAAATTCGATTTTTCCAAAGAGGCTTTGAGTGTTTGGTCATGAAGTGACCATGGTTGTCTGCACAGGATTCATTCAATGTTCGGGCTATGGGATGATCGAACAATTGGGGTGTAATTGAATACAATCTGTGGAGCTCAGTGAATTCTTTTACCTGGGATTTGAACTTTATCCCTTGTGGGAGGGATTCTCACTTTGAGCTTGGATAGGATGTCCCAGCCGAGGATTAGGTCTCTGTTTGGGGCATCACAACCAGAATGGGTTTGGTAACTTGACAACTGTCATGATTTCGATGGTGATAGGAATACTCTTGCAAAGGGAGGAGAAAGTATCTCCTGAGGCAGAGGTGAAGTTGGTATGGTGTGGAGTCCAGCAAGATGATGGGAGTATCTTGGTGTCAAGCAGGGATGTTGTCGCTCCTGTATCAATCAATGCTACAAGAGGTATGGACTCGGTTATCTGTGGGGAATGAATACGGAAAGATGTAAGGGTGTGGGGAGATGGGAGAATCGGTCTGGTGATACCGATAGGTAGGGAAGAAGGTAAAGATGGATTCAGAAGAAGATTCGTCGGAATCCGACAATCTTTCTTGTATGGCAAAAACAGTCTCTGGCTCTGGTTCGTCATCATACGAAAATACCGACTCAATGTCGTCTTCATCCAGAGAAATACTACAGACCTCTTCAAGCTGTCTGATCATTCTTTGTCCCTTAGGTGCTTGGGACAAATTTTTTGCGTAGTGCCCGCGCTTGTTGCAGATGAACATCTATCAGACTGGTCGATTGGAGGAAGGTTATGAATTTTCTCCGTAAATACTTCCATTTCTTCTTCCTGGATTTGCCGAATACGTGTTTGTCGCGTTTGTATCCCTTGCGGTAAGTGCCTAGTCTTTTTGGACTTGTACAGTCCAGGCCATCGCAATTTCTGGGACACTTGATCTTCCAGCGGATTTGTCACAGGCTTCTTTGACTTGATTGTTTCTCGCATGTATTTTGAAGAGCTCACGCGATGGCAAAGGTCTTCTATGGCTATATGAATAGCCTGTTGGAGTTCGAAAGAGTGAAATCCAAAACCGTTCGCTGAGCTGCATGTAGGGATTTCTCCACTGTCTAAATGAATTCTTTGGGAATGGACGCCATGAATACATTCTAAGTTTGCATCCGCGCCGATTTCATTTAGAAAAGTTTC
>JAGVVM010009068.1:0-16515 GCA_019149425.1 Psidium friedrichsthalianum
AAGGACTATCTAGATGCACACAATCAATAACTTGTAGCTTTTCACATGTATTTCCCAGCAACCATGTTTTGAGAACCAATGTATGAGTATCAGACACAGACAATGTGACATAATGGAACGAGAGATGCTCTGACATGGTATCAATAATTTATAATTCAGAATATTAAACACAGCTAGTAAAGAGCAAACATTTCTATTGAGGAAGCTTTTAAAGAGACATGCAATCTGCCTATCTCTGATCATATTCTCAAGGAACCTATTAACTCCAACAGCAGGAGGCCTCCAAGACCAAGCAAAGATACACGAACAGTCTGTAAAATCGAGTTATGTTTAAACTGCTAATGTAATCCTAGCAAATATGAAGCAAACATATTGATGATCTTATAAAAACCTAGGGCATCCTGTCTTCCTTTTTTGCAACTGCCGCGGTAATCAACTTTTCCACGTAATCATGGAACCGATTGGAGCCACTTGAAGATATGACAGCATGACATATATGTTGATTGTCATTTTTGTTTCACTGTATATATTCATCGCTTTCATATCATCCCTGTCCCATAAAGCCTGCTGGGTATTTGCTCATGTTCAGCCTATAAATTTCAAATAAACAATGACGGGTTAACGTGACAAGTCCCGTACTGTCAACTTTCTATTCTATAAACACTTTTATGGCTAGGTTTGCTGCTTACTTTGTTTGAAGAAGAATCAATCAAAGCTAATTGTAATGCTCCAGAATTCACGTCCAAACCTCCAGACACGCTGCCCGACTTCTGTATCCGTTGGTTGCCTCTTTCTTCTCAGAGCCAACAAGCTTAACCAAGGCTAGTAAGAGCCTATTAGTGACCAAGAAATGAGACAAGCAACGCAAATTGTTTTGAAAAACAAGTTAACAGTTTGACAAGAACATAATCAGTCTTCAGTTGGAAAAGATATAAATTTCACAATTTGATTTAGCTGCACTAGTAAGGCCGACATCCTGAGTTAACATCATAGGTTTGAAGAATAAACAAAGTAGGAAAAGGACACTCATTTCACTAAGTCTAATTCTTCCACTGCCATCTTTTATGCTTCCCACAGGAAGATCAGGCCCTTGCTTCAGTTAGATGCCGTATCACCGTTATCTCTAGAGGGTTGATTGCTAACTAAGGAACTCAAGAATGTTGTCTGCTAATAAACTAAGAAGTTCCAAGAGGTAATCTTTCCAAGACAGTAGCATCACTAATTTCTCCCACATTATATAACGCAGGCATATGTCTCACTCTCTGATCTACTTCCCATATAATTACGTAGAAAAGTTCCTCCGCTACTTTCATATCCTAGAACACATGTACTCATACAAAGATTTGTCTCCTCTCAGCTTGAGTTGTGAGGAAGCTCAGTGTATTTAAATGTTATAACAGTTTCTATTAAACAGAATTTGGCACATGGAAGCTATACACAAACTCAACCACCTAGATTAAGTACCCATTTTTCTGCTCAGCCCAGCACAGTTTTGGCAAGTCAACTGATATGCTTGAATTTTCATCATGTAGCCTCATGATCTTAATCAATGATTACAGAGAAGCATCTATTCAATTTATCAACTGTGACTAGCATATTGTCCTAATATACTTTCTTCAGACTCATATGGAAGCCTGGAAATGATGCCGAAGTTTTTGGCGGAAACACAAAAAAGGAATGATACAGATTGTGTGGAGAAACATAAGAGGTGAAATTAACCATATCTACAGTATTGAGGAAAGAAAACTGCAGTTAGACGGTATCAAAGACATATTAAGAGACTGCACCTCTTCCAGAAACTCTGAAACTTGAAAAAAGATTACTTTCTTGCATCGCAATGGTCCTCAACGCAGTCAAAAAGTTCTCAGGAAAAACCAACTTGTTTATGTACGAAGGCATCCTACGCTGGCCACTCCAACTATAACCGCATACTCCTCTATCTGCTTCACATTTGCTGCTTCCTCCCTTTCAGAAGTGCTTGTTGGGAACAAGCTGTGATCCAATAAACTTCTAGGTAGAAGGCACCTGAGATCAGCTTTCTGCCAAACATAAGTTACGTCTGTAAACAAAGACAGAGAGGAGCGTGTTCCACAAACTAGTAACACAGTATCTAAATAAGAAATAATACATTCTGACCTGTGCCTCAAGAAGCTGCATCTTAGCATCACAACAGGAAATGCTTTGAATTGCCTCTGCGGATAATGGACCTGCAATAAATTCACTTCCACATCAAGCACAATCGCATGAGAGCCTATCCTAAAAACTTATAAAAACAGCATACCATGAGGAAATCATCTGGATTGTTAACAATCACGAATCCGTAGAGGTATAAAAGTTCCTGCATTAATATGAAAACATTACATATAAAAAACCAATGAATCTGATTACTTGCTAACAAGATACAAACTAAAACGCACACTCTAAGAGAAAAATAGCAGATAATTATAGCATCATGACATAGAAAATCTACGAATATCACCAACATAACCATAAAAGTAGAATCTTTGGGATGTAGTTAAATAATGCAGCTCACTCCAATGGGAGTATCAGCAATAGTAGGACAAGAAGAAAACAGATTCCAATGACCGAACCAAACAGTTCTAAACTGTGTCATGGCACAATGACTGGAAAGAACGTTCCTTCTGCTCCAGTTACAACTGAATATTTGTGGAAAACATTCACATGCATTGACACTTCTACATGCGCAAGCAATCCACAAATATTAAAGGGAAAGATGTAGCTTAGTCCACTAGCTATTACCACCTCAAACACAACCTAAAGAGAATAAAGGTTTTGCTCAGCCCCCGAATTACCTCATTGCCTTTGGTGCCATAACTGATGCGGACCTCTTTTTCATTTTCAAATGGCTCCTGAAGAGCTTTCCAAAAGGGGGAATGGATAATGTCAGAAGTAATGTAAAATTTTATCATCTCATGCTATAGGTTAAATTGTCAAAAGGCCAAATTTGGTAAAAAACGAAAATTCATTCCTGTTATGAAATGAAATAGGGACATCAAACTGGGTTAAAGAGAGGGCACTTGGCTTAATCAACAAAGGATAAAGACAATAGACAATGGGGTTAGAGTATAATAGAACTGCTATGACTTGCAATTGTGTGTGGACGGGGGAGAGTAAAATCGATGGAAAAACACTCAATTGAACCAGGAAGAGGCATATTACCTGAAACAAGATACATAGAGAAGGGAACTCCAGTTGTCGATCCTGAGTTATCCACTTCCCATGTTGCTCCAGGCTTTAAATCTGGCAAGTCATTCCACAAGCAGCAGGACATATGACACTTTTTGCCAAAAAGCAATCAAATAGTGTCTCAGTAGAAGTAAAAATTAATGAAGCATAATGTAGACCGGGTGCTTTGAGTGCGTGCGTAGTTGCAAAACCAACAGAAGGTGCACTTGGACATCATGTTGCTATATCTCTTCATGCATTGGCAAAGTACTTTCCAGCAGTCTAAAAATCATTCAGTGAGTGTGATAGCATGGGCCACCTTTTGTAACGTTCTCCAGGCTTTCTTTAGGAACTTTAGCTTGCCCATACATGGACTGTCATTATGAAACTTCAGAAGAAACCCTCAAACGCTTTGCTCGTGGACTCAATATAAAGACCCATGAACATCGTGAAGCACATGCAAAATCAGGAATACTTTGAATGCAGTGACCTCCAACAATGCAAAATAGAAAACAAGAGAACCATTGAACAGACGCTCAAAATCTAGTAATAGCCTCTGTGGCTTACATCCTTCTTTTGGTCAGATCGTGGCTACCATTCATAAAACCTACTTATGAGATGTAACTTACTCTCACTTCATAAAACAGAAAGAAAACACCTAAAGCCATCGAAACTGAGGACAGTTAGAGAACCATATGATATGAGAAAATGAACATGTTGCATACCATGGTTGCAAAAGTCAATGCCAGGTACAAGGCCCTCAACCCAGACCTTTTCTTCCTGTATTGATGTGGATGCTTCAGTATGTTGTCCTGAGATAAGCCAACCATGTAGATTAGACTAAAGAACAAACAAAGAGACCACACAGCAGTTTAGCATTTGAAAACCTAACACGGACAAATAAAGCATTTCTTTTGTGTATAAAAAGAGCTCACTCTTTTGCTCCTCCAAATAAGTCGATACCCTGCATGGCACGCCGTGCCCTGAAGCACCATTAGTGTTTTCTTTGCAATGATCTGCGTCCTGATCATCTTCCGCTTTTGGAAATACATAAGAATGTGGAAAAGGAATATTCAAAGCACGAGTCCAGAAAACAGAATTGGCCCTAGGAATAACAATGACCCAGATAAAAGGGCAGTGAGATAAAACATCATGCACATAAAAGCCCAAGCATTGCTCCTTGCAATGTGAAAAAGGGAGCGGCCAGTAGAGAGATGCTTACCACAGAAAATCTTCAAAAGAAACATTGCTGGAGGGGAAAAAAAACGACAGAAATGTCAATAACTCTTTAATGAATTCATTTCTCTGAGACATTAAGCAGATCAAGCTAAGATGACCTCAACTCAACTCTACTCTTTTTGGAGGGGTATTGCATTGCCCATTTTACTGTTATATAAGGTATCACCTTCAACATATTTTATTCTGTGGATGACATGTTTTGACTTTCCACGGATGCTAGCATGTAGATGTATATCATAGTCTACTGTCAACTTGTTTATCTTAACAGATAAGGGTGGAAAGCTTTACTAACTGCAATACACAAAATCGACAATGAAATCAGACAAAATGATAGGTGCTAGATAACTCAGAGCAAAAAAATTCAGGCAGAGGCCAAATCATGGCTGCAACATAATACTAGTGAAAAACAAGTGATTATTTTCCACATTAAAATAGATATGCACAACAAGCATCTCCACACTTGATAGAGAACAATTTATCAGTGAAGACTACCAGGTCATGGCATAGATGACATGGGTGCACTTTACACTTAGTTCAAGACATTATAGAATACCATGTTGACCACACACCTTTCTGAATCCTCAGCAAGAGCAAGGAATTTCTTCACCAAACCTTTGCTTTATCCTCGTATAAAGACAGCAATTGTTTCCTCTGGAACATTAAACTTCTTTAATGTCATGACTCATGCATTTAATTGCAAAGTAATTAACCTAATAGAAGTATAGTTTAGAAGTTCTAAAATTTAACATCTCACACAAAAGCTGCAGCCGAATCAGGTGTGTTGATGACAGCAGAATCCAAATTCTTTACAGACATGTCAATGTTAGTTTTTAGCACAAGAAATGACTCTCAAATTTACCTGCAGCTGGGTCGCCCGATATAAAGCTGTCCCCTTCAACTCCAAAAACTCATCATCGGTGAACCAAAGAGGACTGTTGAACTTGGTTGGAAGCATATTCAGGTATCTAACACAAACTTTCAGCCAAATGAATAACAAGTTCCAATCCAAAAGAAAGGGAAAGAGCAATAGAATAAATGGCCGATTAACATATGTAAAACATACGGCTTCCATGGAGAATTCTTGCGAAGGCGCTCTACTGTCAAATATAAGATCATCAAAAATCTGTCATCAACTTCTCCTTCTTCGAACATTGCTCTAAATTCAGGTCCAAGAAGAGGATCTTGCAAAACTCTCATTGGAGTAATGGCTAAATCTAGTGGAACGACCATTAATACTCCTGAAATTTATCCCACAATATTCTGAAGTGAGATTTTTTATAGTGATCCAGTTTTTCAAATATTTTAATCAAGTTTTGACATGAATGCTCGTTATTCAGCAAAGTATTCCATGATGCTTATTAGGCAAGGCCCTATCATTGTCCAATATCAGTCATAGAACAGTTTTGTCTTGAATCATGGATGGTTCGTCAGATTATAAATCCAATTAATTTGCAACACATCCAAGAACCTGGCCTGTCTGCTAGCACATAGTAGATAATGCCCCCAAAAGTAGCTATGCCTTCCCTCCTAGCATGCAATGAAATTGCTCCCAAGCATAAACCAATCCAAACAGCATGGATCATATCAACAAAAACGACGACGAAAAACCAAGCCTTAACCCACTAAGTGGGGTTGGTTATATGAATCCTATCATGCCATTGTGCTCAATATTTCAGTAGACTAATCATTTTGTTTTCCTTCAAACTTCATTTGAAGTTTTTTTTTTTTTTTTTTTGGTATCAAACTTCATTTGAAGTTCTGTGCTCTTGAAGTCAAACTTCATTGGGATGATTACTATGCTCGTGAAGATGAAGACTATCCATATATAGAGGAGTCCCTTTGTTAAATCAGACTTCTTCTCTTTCAAATTATATAATCACCTAACTGCAGCAGCTTTCAGGGTTTAGACCCTCCGAACCGAAAGCTTGTAATATCCAGTTACTGTACCAATCCAATGATGCCAACTGACAAGGGCAATCAGTGGTGCTTTTCTTTTTTCCTTTTTCTCTTTTGGATAATTTCTAATTGGCCAGCATTGCAACATCAGTCAATGCAGACATAGCCAATTGATTTACTCTTATCTGGTACTAAAGATCATAAACAATAAAGAAATAACATTGCATACACGCAAATATTTCTTTCCAGAGGGTGTTGTCGATGAAACGGAAGTCAAACTCAGCCAGACAAAGAGACGCTATGAGCAAACACACATAGCTGCATGCATGAATGTATATGTTCGCATAAAATGACTGACATGTGCAAAATTACCATCATTATCGTCACCGGACGCGAAAACGCCATAGCCTTTAGTGGAATCGCAGTACTTGATCCTGCAACCTCGTGTTGAACTCCGTTCACCTGAACAGTACACACAGGTTAAATTTATCGACGCGCACGCTTGCAAGAACTACACCACGCGATTCATTCACTGAAAAAATTCTGACGGACACAGCACGTTTAGTAGCAGACGCACGAAACCGTAACTCGTGATAAAATCATTCAGGCGAAGAATTCAGCCGAACATTTTCCTCTTCAACGAGACACGAACTCGAAAAACAAGTTGACTAGAATCAGCCGCTGAAAGAAGCAGGTGCCGGGAAAGAATGAGAACCTGAAGCCACGCGAGGAAGACCTCGAGTTTAGCTTCTTCTGGACTCGCCATTGCCGCGAGTTTCAATCGCTCGAAGACCAAGGAAGAGCGACAGTCCAGGGGAGGCACTTGTTTCAGCGTCAGCTACACTCAGTAACCCGAATCAGGCCCGGCTTGCGAGGACCGAGGCCCGTAGCATGGGTTATCTCACCGTTTAGAGCCCGTCGGGCCACCGATATCCATGCGAAGAAAGAAGGGAAATTAACATAATTTTCGTAATCTTCAAATCAATAGGCAATGTTGTTCTTAAACTTTTTATTTATTCAATTCAATTCCTGATCTGTTGGTAAATATTCGATATAGTCATGCCATTTGATCTAATTTGTAAACCATACGTTATTTGATGATTTGCATTATTATATGCTGAGTCAATATGTCCATTTTTTTTATCCATCTACTTTAGAAAAGAAGCAAAAAAAAAAAAGATTATTTACATGTCCATCGTGATTTGATGATGTGGATTATCCATCTGAAACTTTTTCTTTTGCTCGTCAATGTTCAAACTTAACAAATTGAAAGCTACATCAGTAGATTATATTAACTTGAATTAACAGAACAATAATATTAACTATTTTCATATAGTTTAAAAATTAAATTAAATAATTTCCAATAGCTTAGGGATCACGTTGAGAAAAGCCAAAAAGAAAATAGCTGCGTTTTCCCATCTAGCGCCTGACCTATGGTAAACCACGCCTCTAGCCATGCAATATAGTAGACATTAACACGATTATGATAGATGTTTTGCGAAAACTTAGGGCCTGAAAACCAATTAATTGCTAAAATTTAAAAAAAATCCACGTTTAATGAAATTAAACTTGTTTTATAATCATAGCTAATATCAACTTGAAACATCCACTTGTAATATATATGTGTATGATGAGGTAAATAAGGACCAAGTTACTTAATTCATTAATCGCAATCATAATCTTGTAAACCAATTTGTTAAAACCTACTAGTGATGATCAAAATTCGATTTATGGCTATAGGTTACTAATACATAATGCTCAATGTCAAGCAAACAAAGTTTTATTTCAATTTTTCGTATTTAAAATTTGTCAACCCTTGAAATTCGTTTCTATCAACAAACACAAAGAAGAACCGATACCACCGCTACATAAATGAAATTTGTATTGTTGTAACTAAATATTTCGTTCTTTCTTTTATGGTTTAAATTGTTAAGCAGCAACTAAATATTTCATTATTTCTTTTTTATGGTTTAAATTGTTAGGTAGCGTAAGGGATAAGCCTCAACACACCTCGACTAGTCTACCTTCTTGACGATCGTAAGGGCATATATTTAATTTCTTCTTACCCAAAGTAGGTCACATCGGCTCTGTTTGGTTCAGCATTCGTAAGAAGCTTTGGACTTCTAAAGGGATTTGGCCAAGTGTAAATAGCATTTGGTTCAATTTTTTGAAGACTTTGGACAAATACAATTGCATCCCTAATATTTCTCAAAGGCCTTTAGGTCAAAGTACCTCAAGAGGTATTTCGGAAGTTGCATTTCCAAAATGCAACTACAATTTTTTATTTTTATTTTTTTATTTTATGTTTTATTTTTTCTTTAAGAAAGTAATTAAAAATAAAAAAAAAATTTGAAAATTTAAAAATTTAAAAATCGAAATAATGAAAAATAAAAAACAATTTAAAAATTTAATTAAAAATAAAAAATTATTAAATAAAGTAATTTAAAAATAAAATAATTAAAGAAAGTAATTTAAAAATAAAATAATGTTTAAAAATAAAATAATGAAAATAAAAATAATTTTTTTCTAAAAAATAAAATTAAAAATCGAAATAATTATTATTTCGATTTTAATTTTATTTTAGAAAAAAATTATTTTTATTTTCATTATTTTATTTTTAAACATTATTTATTTTTAAATTACTTTCTTTAATTATTTTATTTTTAAATTACTTTATTTAATAATTTTTTATTTTTAATTAAATTTTTAAATTGTTTTTTATTTTTCATTATTTCGATTTTTAAATTTTTAAATTTTCAAATTTTTTTTTATTTTTAATTACTTTCTTAAAAGAAAAATAAAACATAAAATAAAAAAATAAAAATAAAAAATTGTAGTTGCATTTTGGAAATGCAACTTTCCGAAATACCTCTTGAGGTACTTTGACCTAAAGGCCTTTGAGAAATATTAGGGATGCAATTGTATTTGTCCAAAGTCTTCAAAAATTGAACCAAATGCTATTTACACTTGGCCAATCCCTTTAGAAGTCCAAAGCTTCTTACGAATGCTGAACCAAACAGAGCCGATGTGACCTACTTTGGGTAAGAAGAAATTAAATATATGCCCTTACGATCGTCAAGAAGGTAGACTAGTCGAGGTGTGTTGAGGCTTATCCCTTACGCTACCTAACAATTTAAACCATAAAAAGAAATAATGAAATATTTAGTTGCTGCTTAACAATTTAAACCATAAAAGAAAGAACGAAATATTTAGTTACAACAATACAAATTTCATTTATGTAGCGGTGGTATCGGTTCTTCTTTGTGTTTGTTTGATAGAAACGAATTTCAAGGATTGACAAATTTTAAATACGAAAAATTGAAATAAAACTTTGTTTGCTTGACATTGAGCATTATGTATTAGTAACCTATAGCCATAATCGAATTTTGATCATCACTAGTAGGTTTTAACAAATTGGTTTACAAGATTATGATTGCGATTAATGAATTAAGTAACTTGGTCCTTATTTACCTCATCAATATATATATATATATATATATATATATATATACACATATATATTACAAGTGGATGTTTCAAGTTGATATTAGCTATGATTATAAAACAAGTTTAATTTCATTAAACGTGGATTTTTTTTAAATTTAGCAATTAATTGGTTTTCGGGCCCTAAGTTTTCGCAAAACATCTATCATAATCGTGTTAATGTCTACTATATTGCATGGCTAGAGGCGTGGTTTACCATAGGTCAGGCGCTAGATGGGAAAACGCAGCTATTTTCTTTTTGGCTTTTCTCAACGTGATCCCTAAGCTATTGGAAATTATTTAATTTAATTTTTAAACTATATGAAAATAGTTAATATTATTGTTCTGTTAATTCAAGTTAATATAATCTACTGATGTAGCTTTCAATTTGTTAGTTTGAACATTGACGAGCAAAAGAAAAAGTTTCAGATGGATAATCCACATCATCAAATCACGATGGACATGTAAATAATCTTTTTTTTTTTTGCTTCTTTTCTAAAGTAGATGGATAAAAAAAATGGACATATTGACTCAGCATATAATAATGCAAATCATCAAATAACGTATGGTTTACAAATTAGATCAAATGGCATGACTATATCGAATATTTACCAACAGATCAGGAATTGAATTGAATAAATAAAAAGTTTAAGAACACATTGCCTATTGATTTGAAGATTACGAAAATTATGTTAATTTCCCTTCTTTCTTCGCATGGATATCGGTGGCCCGACGGGCTCTAAACGGTGAGATAACCCATGCTACGGGCCTCGGTCCTCGCAAGCCGGGCCTGATTCGGGTTACTGAGTGTAGCTGACGCTGAAACAAGTGCCTCCCCTGGACTGTCGCTCTTCCTTGGTCTTCGAGCGATTGAAACTCGCGGCAATGGCGAGTCCAGAAGAACTAAACTCGAGTCTTCCTCGCGTGGCTTCAGGTTCTCATTCTTTCCCGCACCTGCTTCTTTCAGCGGCTGATTCTAGTCCCTTGTTTTTTCGAGTTCGTGTCTCGTTGAAGAGGAAAATGTTCGGCTGAATTCTTCGCCTGAATGATTTTATCACGAGTTACGGTTTCGTGCGTCTGCTACTAAACGTGCTGTGTCCGTCAGAATTTTTTCAGTGAATGAATCGCGTGGTGTAGTTCTTGCAAGCGTGCGCGTCGATAAATTTAACCTGTGTGTACTGTTCAGGTGAACGGAGTTCAACTACGAGGTTGCAGGATCAAGTACTGCGATTCCACTAAAGGCTATGGCGTTTTCGCGTCCGGTGACGATAATGATGGTAATTTTGCACATGTCAGTCATTTTATGCGAACATATACATTCATGCATGCAGCTATGTGTGTTTGCTCATAGCGTCTCTTTGTCTGGCTGAGTTTGACTTCCGTTTCATCGACAACACCCTCTGGAAAGAAATATTTGCGTGTATGCAATGTTATTTCTTTATTGTTTATGATCTTTAGTACCAGATAAGAGTAAATCAATTGGCTATGTCTGCATTGACTGATGTTGCAATGCTGGCCAATTAGAAATTATCCAAAAGAGAAAAAGGAAAAAAGAAAAGCACCACTGATTGCCCTTGTCAGTTGGCATCATTGGATTGGTACAGTAACTGGATATTACAAGCTTTCGGTCGGAGGGTCTAAACCCTGAAAGCTGCTGCAGTTAGGTGATTATTAATTTGAAAGAGAAGAAGTCTGATTTAACAAAGGGACTCCTCTATATATGGATAGTCTTCATCTTCACGAGCATAGTAATCATCCCAATGAAGTTTGACTTCAAGAGCACAGAACTTCAAATGAAGTTTGATACCAAAAAAAAAAAAAAAACTTCAAATGAAGTTTGAAGGAAACAAATGATTAGTCTACTGAAATATTGAGCACAATGGCATGATAGGATTCATATAACCAACCCCACTTAGTGGGTTAAGGCTTGGTTTTTCGTCGTCGTTTTTGTTGATATGATCCATGCTGTTTGGATTGGTTTATGCTTGGGAGCAATTTCATTGCATGCTAGGAGGGAAGGCATAGCTACTTTTGGGGCATTATCTACTATGTGCTAGCAGACAGGCCAGGTTCTTGGATGTGTTGCAAATTAATTGGATTTATAATCTGACGAACCATCCATGATTCAGACAAACTGTTCTATGACTGATATTGGACAATGATAGGGCCTTGCCTAATTAAGCATCATGAATACTTTGCTGAATAACGAGCATTCATGTCAAAACTTGATTAAAATATTTGAAAAACTGGATCACTATAAAAAATCTCACTTCAGAATATTGTGGGATAAATTTCAGGAGTATTAATGGTCGTTCCACTAGATTTAGCCATTACTCCAATGAGAGTTTTGCAAGATCCTCTTCTTGGACCTGAATTTAGAGCAATGTTCGAAGAAGGAGAAGTTGATGACAGATTTTTGATGATCTTATATTTGACAGTAGAGCGCCTTCGCAAGAATTCTCCATGGAAGCCGTATGTTTTACATATGTTAATCGGCCATTTATTCTATTGCTCTTTCCCTTTCTTTTGGATTGGAACTTGTTATTCATTTGGCTGAAAGTTTGTGTTAGATACCTGAATATGCTTCCAACCAAGTTTCAACAGTCCTCTTTGGTTCACCGATGATGAGTTTTTGGAGTTGAAGGGGACAGCTTTATATCGGGCGACCCAGCTGCAGGTAAATTTGAGAGTCATTTCTTGTGCTAAAAACTAACATTGACATGTCTGTAAAGAATTTGGATTCTGCTGTCATCAACACACCTGATTCGGCTGCAGCTTTTGTGTGAGATGTTAAATTTTAGAACTTCTAAACTATACTTCTATTAGGTTAATTACTTTGCAATTAAATGCATGAGTCATGACATTAAAGAAGTTTAATGTTCCAGAGAAACAATTGCTGTCTTTATACGAGGATAAAGCAAAGGTTTGGTGAAGAAATTCCTTGCTCTTGCTGAGGATTCAGAAAGGTGTGTGGTCAACATGGTATTCTATAATGTCTTGAACTAAGTGTAAAGTGCACCCATGTCATCTATGCCATGACCTGGTAGTCTTCACTGATAAATTGTTCTCTATCAAGTGTGGAGATGCTTGTTGTGCATATCTATTTTAATGTGGAAAATAATCACTTGTTTTTCACTAGTATTATGTTGCAGCCATGATTTGGCCTCTGCCTGAATTTTTTTGCTCTGAGTTATCTAGCACCTATCATTTTGTCTGATTTCATTGTCGATTTTGTGTATTGCAGTTAGTAAAGCTTTCCACCCTTATCTGTTAAGATAAACAAGTTGACAGTAGACTATGATATACATCTACATGCTAGCATCCGTGGAAAGTCAAAACATGTCATCCACAGAATAAAATATGTTGAAGGTGATACCTTATATAACAGTAAAATGGGCAATGCAATACCCCTCCAAAAAGAGTAGAGTTGAGTTGAGGTCATCTTAGCTTGATCTGCTTAATGTCTCAGAGAAATGAATTCATTAAAGAGTTATTGACATTTCTGTCGTTTTTTTTCCCCTCCAGCAATGTTTCTTTTGAAGATTTTCTGTGGTAAGCATCTCTCTACTGGCCGCTCCCTTTTTCACATTGCAAGGAGCAATGCTTGGGCTTTTATGTGCATGATGTTTTATCTCACTGCCCTTTTATCTGGGTCATTGTTATTCCTAGGGCCAATTCTGTTTTCTGGACTCGTGCTTTGAATATTCCTTTTCCACATTCTTATGTATTTCCAAAAGCGGAAGATGATCAGGACGCAGATCATTGCAAAGAAAACACTAATGGTGCTTCAGGGCACGGCGTGCCATGCAGGGTATCGACTTATTTGGAGGAGCAAAAGAGTGAGCTCTTTTTATACACAAAAGAAATGCTTTATTTGTCCGTGTTAGGTTTTTCAAATGCTAAACTGCTGTGTGGTCTCTTTGTTTGTTCTTTAGTCTAATCTACATGGTTGGCTTATCTCAGGACAACATACTGAAGCATCACATCAATACAGGAAGAAAAGGTCTGGGTTGAGGGCCTTGTACCTGGCATTGACTTTTGCAACCATGGTATGCAACATGTTCATTTTCTCATATCATATGGTTCTCTAACTGTCCTCAGTTTCGATGGCTTTAGGTGTTTTCTTTCTGTTTTATGAAGTGAGAGTAAGTTACATCTCATAAGTAGGTTTTATGAATGGTAGCCACGATCTGACCAAAAGAAGGATGTAAGCCACAGAGGCTATTACTAGATTTTGAGCGTCTGTTCAATGGTTCTCTTGTTTTCTATTTTGCATTGTTGGAGGTCACTGCATTCAAAGTATTCCTGATTTTGCATGTGCTTCACGATGTTCATGGGTCTTTATATTGAGTCCACGAGCAAAGCGTTTGAGGGTTTCTTCTGAAGTTTCATAATGACAGTCCATGTATGGCAAGCTAAAGTTCCTAAAGAAAGCCTGGAGAACGTTACAAAAGGTGGCCCATGCTATCACACTCACTGAATGATTTTTAGACTGCTGGAAAGTACTTTGCCAATGCATGAAGAGATATAGCAACATGATGTCCAAGTGCACCTTCTGTTGGTTTTGCAACTACGCACGCACTCAAAGCACCCGGTCTACATTATGCTTCATTAATTTTTACTTCTACTGAGACACTATTTGATTGCTTTTTGGCAAAAGTGTCATATGTCCTGCTGCTTGTGGAATGACTTGCCAGATTTAAAGCCTGGAGCAACATGGGAAGTGGATAACTCAGGATCGACAACTGGAGTTTCCCTTCTCTATGTATCTTGTTTCAGGTAATATGCCTCTTCCTGGTTCAATTGAGTGTTTTTCCATCGATTTTACTCTCCCCCGTCCACACACAATTGCAAGTCATAGCAGTTCTATTATACTCTAACCCCATTGTCTATTGTCTTTATCCTTTGTTGATTAAGCCAAGTGCCCTCTCTTTAACCCAGTTTTGATGTCCCTATTTCATTTCATAAACAGGAATGAATTTTCGTTTTTTACCAAATTTGGCCTTTTGACAATTTAACCTATAGCATGAGATGATAAAATTTTACATTACTTCTGACATTATCCATTCCCCCTTTTGGAAAGCTCTTCAGGAGCCATTTGAAAATGAAAAAGAGGTCCGCATCAGTTATGGCACCAAAGGCAATGAGGTAATTCGGGGGCTGAGCAAAACCTTTATTCTCTTTAGGTTGTGTTTGAGGTGGTAATAGCTAGTGGACTAAGCTACATCTTTCCCTTTAATATTTGTGGATTGCTTGCGCATGTAGAAGTGTCAATGCATGTGAATGTTTTCCACAAATATTCAGTTGTAACTGGAGCAGAAGGAACGTTCTTTCCAGTCATTGTGCCATGACACAGTTTAGAACTGTTTGGTTCGGTCATTGGAATCTGTTTTCTTCTTGTCCTACTATTGCTGATACTCCCATTGGAGTGAGCTGCATTATTTAACTACATCCCAAGATTCTACTTTTATGGTTATGTTGGTGATATTCGTAGATTTTCTATGTCATGATGCTATAATTATCTGCTATTTTTCTCTTAGAGTGTGCGTTTTAGTTTGTATCTTGTTAGCAAGTAATCAGATTCATTGGTTTTTATATGTAATGTTTTCATATTAAATGCAGGAACTTTTATACCTCTACGGATTCGTGATTGTTAACAATCCAGATGATTTCCTCATGGTATGCTGTTTTTATAAGTTTTTAGGATAGGCTCTCATGCATTGTGCTTGATGTGGAAGTGAATTTATTGCAGGTCCATTATCCCGCAGAGGCAATTCAAAGCATTTCCTGTTGTGATGCTAAGATGCAGCTTCTTGAGGCACAGGTCAGAATGTATTATTTCTTATTTAGATACTGTGTTACTAGTTTTGTGGAACACGCTCCTCTCTGTCTTTGTTTACAGACGTAACTTATGTTTGGCAGAAAGCTGATCTCAGGTGCCTTCTACCTAGAAGTTTATTGGATCACAGCTTGTTCCCAACAAGCACTTCTGAAAAGGAGGAAGCAGCAAATGTGAAGCAGATAGAGGAGTATGCGGTTATAGTTGGAGTGGCCAGCGTAGGATGCCTTCGTACATAAACAAGTTGGTTTTTCCTGAGAACTTTTTTGACTGCGTTGAGGACCATTGCGATGCAAGAAAGTAATCTTTTTCAAGTTTCAGAGTTTCTGGAAGAGTGCAGTCTCTTAATATGTCTTTGATACCGTCTAACTGCAGTTTCTTTCCTCAATACTGTAGATATGGTTAATTTCACCTCTTATGTTTCTCCACACAATCTGTATCATTCCTTTTTTGTTTCCGCCAAAAACTTCGGCATCATTTCCAGGCTTCCATATGAGTCTGAAGAAAGTATATTAGGGACAATATGCTAGTCACAGTTGATAAATTGAATAGATGCTTCTCTGTAATCATTGATTAAGATCATGAGGCTACATGATGAAAATTCAAGCATATCAGTTGACTTGCCAAAACTGTGCTGGGCTGAGCAGAAAAATGGGTACTTAATCTAGGTGGGTTGAGTTTGTGTATAGCTTCCATGTGCCAAATTCTGTTTAATAGAAATGTTATAACATTTAAATACACTGAGCTTCCTCACAACTCAAGCTGAGAGGAGACAAATCTTTGTATGAGTACATGTGTTCTAGGATATGAAAGTAGCGGAGGAACTTTTCTACGTAATTATATGGGAAGTAGATCAGAGAGTGAGCCATATG
>JAGVVM010009070.1:0-17666 GCA_019149425.1 Psidium friedrichsthalianum
TTGGGGTATAGATTAGTGATTTTTGTGGCTTTCTCTCTTTTTTTTTATTTTTAAACTTTTATTTGGTAGAGCTATTGACCGTACATTGCCCGCATCCGAAATATGTCGGCCCAATTGACACTTACCGTTAAATCAGACGCGATTCGCGTGAGTCCCATCTTGTTCAACAATATCACATGGCCCGAACTTTTCATGGTCGCTAAAACAATGGAAGTTTTGATTGTGCAAAACTTCATCAATGAAATTAGTGGTAACCTATCTCTAACTCTCTTCTTTCTGACTTTTACTCTGCTGCCCCTTTGCAGAGCGCATGAATCGGTCCCCGAGCCTATGATATTGGCGTCTTTAACCCCGGTCCTTCTACCAACAGGCCGCATGCCTATTGGCTAGTGGTATATCTGTTGAGCAGTATTAGTATTGCGGGCGCCTTGCTAATTTAGGAATATAACAATAGCTTGTGTGTCCGGGGTGCACCTAATGACTTTCTTTAAGAGGGTGGAAATGGATAAGGGAGTCCACGTGGATGGAATAGAAAAAAAAAAATTAAGCGTGCGGGGTTGGTCCTCTTTCTTCGTGTACTTTTTCGTCATTTTATAAATTGCTCTTCGGTTTTAGGGCCTAATTTAAAAAAAAAAACAAAACAAAACAAACACATCTTAGAAAAAGAAAGAATTTGAGATTCAGATCAGTTTGTGTGTCCGGGTGCACCTAATGACTTTCTTTAAGGGGGGTGGAAATGGATAAGGGAGTCCACGTGGATGGAATAGAAAAAAAAAATTAAGCGTGCGGGGTTGGTCCTCTTTCTTCGTGTACTTTTTCGTCATTTTATAAATTGCTCTTCGGTTTTACGGCCTAATTTTTTTTTAAAAAAAAAAACAAAACAAAACAAACCCATCTTAGAAAAAGAAAGAGTTTGAGATTCAGATCAGTTTGAATATTCCGAAAGCAAATTGCGGGCTAATGGGCCCTTGAAATGGTATTGCCAAAGCCCAAAGAGTTCTCTTCCTTTCTATTTACAATTAAGCCCAACAAAAATTGGGCTTTCAAGTGCGGATCAGCTCCGGATCTGTCTCTCTCCAGCAATGGAGTTCAATCCAAGAGATGCATCGTACCCAAATGATTTAGCAACTTATATTTAAACAACTTTTTCGTGAATGATAAAAATATTTCCTGTTCATTTACATTATGTGCAATAACCATTTTCCTAAAAAGAAAATTTTCATATCGTTCGGATTTTGCGAAATAGACGGTGCATAAAAATCGAGATTGGAAATGATATTATTTTCGCCCTCCTAATTCTTTTTCAGAAATGCACGGTCCGAAGCTTGATAACACTGTCGATTGAGTTCGCATTTCCTGATACGATGATCTCTTAATGTATTATGTGCACCCGAAATCAATAATATCACCCACCAACGTGATCATCTCCGTGTGTTGACTGACGAAATTTCCCCGGGCAAAAAACCCTAGAAATAAAGAGGAAAAAAAAAAAGGAGCAAAAACAAAAAAATAATAAATAAATAATAAAAAGGGGGAAAAATTGAACGCGGAAAGCCCTCGATCGATTGGACACTATAAGAAGCAGGTCTCCATTGCAACGAGCTTCTCTGCGTCTCGCCCCTTCCCCGTTCGGTTCTGTATCTTTTGTTTTCTTTTTTGCCCGGTTTTCGTTTTTATGATTTTCATAGATTTCTTTTCCAGCTTCAATCCCGCATTTTGACCCGTTTAGCATTAGTCCAGTGGAGTGCGACAAGCACGAATTTTTTTTTTTTTTTTGGCAAATCGGATCCCAGAGCTTGGGTTGGTTTGATCCCCTCTGTAAATCACCGCAAAGGAGGAGGAGATAATTCGAAAGCATTCTCGTTTACGATTGATTACCTGTAAGATAAGCTAGTGATCAGCTCCAATCGTTGGTTTCGGTCTGGATTGGAATGGAATTTTAGGGCGGGCTTCTTCTTCTTTCTTTTGTCTTTTTTTTTTTTCCGACCCTCTTTTGGCGGTTCCTTTGAAATTCTTGGGTTGAAATGGACAAGAAGAAGACGGCGGTGCCGCTCGTGTGCCACGGGCATTCGCGGCCGGTGGTCGATTTGTTTTACAGTCCGATCACGCCGGATGGCTTCTTTCTCATCAGTGCAAGCAAAGGTACGAGTCGTTAAAGAGTTAACCCGTATATGTGGATTTGGATTTTCGTGATCTGTACCTTGTTGCTTGCTTCCCGCTAATCAATTCGCGGGCATTTGCGGATTGGTTCCGTGTGGTTTCCGAATCTTGACGTCGGTAGCGTGCGCTGCGGAGTGTTTAGGCTCGTTATGATCAATCAGGTTTGAGCATTATATGCAGCCGCGAAATTGCTTTTGTTAGCTATTGGAAAAGTAAGTGCTTTGCCAGCTCGCCATTCGTTGTTTCTGTGATATAATTGCAAAAGTTGCTTGCCGGTGAGTGACTGGCTTGAGTCAAGCGAGTGTCGAGTAGTGCAATAGAAAGTTGTATGAGTGGCATTTAGTGGCTTGACCGTGGAGTTTTAGTTGGGTTCCGAAGTCGATGTTCTTTACTGTCTTGTGCTTACGAAAGTTTAGAGAATCTGAATTGGTACTTTCATGTGTAAATTTCCTCTATGGTTTTACTGTTGGGATTCAGATTCTAGCCCAATGCTGCGAAATGGAGAGACTGGAGATTGGATTGGAACCTTTGAGGGACATAAAGGTGCAGTCTGGAGTTGCTGCCTGGACACGAATGCTCTACGTGCTGCGTCCGGCTCCGCAGATTTCTCCGCGTATGTGACTATTTAAGTTGTTTTTTTCTGGGCGACGGCAGTTGCATTTACTGTTCATTTACTTTGCCAAATAGTTAAGCACAACTTAGTCCGTAGAACTGCAAGTTTATAAGGCACACAAAGTCTGACGATGAAGGCATAATTGACCTGTCAGATAATTTGGTGTCACTTTATTAACAACTTCTTGTTAGAACATTGACGGGGTGAGGTTTGTTTGTAATCTGTGATTTTGGGATAGCAGACTAGCCTAGGCAGAGGAGCTGTGTTCGTATTTTGTTTTTCATGAGATGCTCATCACTAGGAGGGCATTGTTCATGAGTGTTACTCTCTATGCCTTTTTCCCAGGAAACTGTGGGATGCATTGACTGGGGATGAATTGCACTCTTTTGAACACAAGCACATTGTCCGGGCATGCGCCTTCTCTGAGGTAATTAGAATGGTTTCTGACCTTTTTCCTATAGCTGCTAGGTTCTTTAGCTTTTTTCAGGTGTTATCGTTATCTCATCATCTAATTCTCGTCCCTTTTTTTAACCCTCTCAATTTCTTATGAAGTACTTCTGTTGTGTACATTTCTGAAGCTGCTAAGCCTCACCGTGCACTTTTCACAGGACACTCATCTCTTGCTAACTGGCGGTTTCGAGAAAATTCTTCGAATTTTTGACTTGAACCGAACAGATGCTCCTCCCAGAGAAGTTGACAATTCTCCAGGTTCAATAAGAACTGTTGCATGGCTTCATAGTGATCAGACAATATTAAGTTCCTGTACTGATATTGGTGGCGTGAGGTAATCTTAGTTTTGTCAAGTCGAAATACTTGTATACCGTTCCTTTAACCTGTTGTTGTTTTTTTCCTTATATATCTGTGGCTTGGCCAGTTGAGAATTAAACTGGCTCTCATTTTTGTCTGGCAAACTGGTGTAGCCATGTAGGCTGTATCTTCTAGGTTCAGCAAGTAGCGGTGTTGATTGTTTTCTCTTCTTTGGGTAGTGCTCATATGAAAAGAAATATTGTTGGGTAAGTGAATGGTCTTTTCCAAGTCTTTTCCACGGCATGTTGCTTCCATTTGTAGCTTAATTGTGAAATGCAGTTTGAGCTGATTTAATGTTTTAAGCTCGGAATATTGATGTTTTCTTTAATTCTTAGAGGCACACATGCCTTAGTTTCTTCCTGCTACTCCAACCTTGCAGCTGGGGCATCATTTAAATTTTTTGCAAGCCAGGGCTTAATTTTAATTTCTAATGAATTGGTAAAGGCAGACTATTGAGCTGTCTTTTTTCCTCAAGTTACATTTCAGTGGGAATAGATAAGGAGGAATCGGGGTGATAATCTATGTTTCCATCAAGCCCGTCAGGTAGCACCTTAATAATGAAAGCGTTTTATGGATTGAATTAGTGATTGCGTGTTACAATATATACACTACATAATTTACGCCAAAATATTTCTCTTAGCATATCAATATTTTATCATATTAACCTAGCCCTAGATGTGGTCAATTTGTGTATTTACCTTTTTCGTTGGATATCGCTCATTCGTTCTCATCCATACCCACTTGACTTTTGGCCCCTTCTCCACAAAAAGTTCATTAAACATATTGAAGGACCTTCTTGTTATGTTTTGTTTCATCGGGGATCTAACATAACTCCTGGTGTCATTTTCTTGTTTCAGATTCGCCCTTTTCAATTTTTTTAGGTTCATGCTTTGTTCTGAATAAAAAGGTACCTGACCAATTTTGATTTGCTCGTTTGTTATCTACTTTGTGACTACGCTACAGGTTATGGGATGTAAGGAGTGGGAAAATTGTTCAAACTTTGGAGACAAAATCTCCTGTCACTAGTGCTGAAGTGAGTCAGGATGGTCGCTATATTACGACAGCTGATGGTTCTACTGTTAAATTCTGGGATGCTAATCAGTAAGCTCCTGTGGTAAAACTGTTCTTGATAATGTCTTGTATGTTAGACTGGGCTAACGGAAGTTTTTTTCTGTCATTGTTTAGCTATGGGTTGGTGAAGAGCTACAACATGCCCTGCAACATAGAGTCAGCCTCGTTGGAACCAAAGCTTGGGAATAAATTTATTGCTGGAGGAGAAGACATGTGGGTTCACCTTTTTGATTTCCATACTGGAGAAGAGATTGGTAGGTGATGGAGATGTGAATACTTTCCAGCTTGTGTTCCCTATTTCCATATTACCTGCACATTGCTTGCAATGCACGTTATGGGCCTCATCTTGAATGGCTAAACTGAGCTCCACCTGAATTATTTCATACAAAAAAAGCTCTCTCTCATGTCGGTATTCTGTGACGATCAAGTTCTAATTTTGGATCCTGCTTAACCTTGCTTTTAGGATGCAACAAGGGTCATCATGGTCCTGTCCATTGTGTGCGATTTTCGCCTGGTGGGGAATCCTATGCTTCTGGATCAGAAGATGGCACTATAAGAATATGGCAGACCGGGCCTGCAAATCACGTCGAGAGTGATGCAAATCCAGGCAATGGACCAGTAACTGGTAAAGCAAAAGTTGGGCAGAATGAGGTTACTCGTAAAGTAGAGGACTTGCAAATTGGCAAAGAAGGGAAGATTGGCGAGAAGGATAACGCTGAAGAAGCATAATGTGCCCTTTAGGTTTGATCTGTCTGTTTTGTCATCATGCGAGTTTCGAGCATGTGCGTGTGTGATGCTTCTGCTTTGCAAATAAAGTGGACATGCTCTTGATAAGTTTCTTTCCTCTGCGGTCCTTTTAAATGGATCTCCCCTGGAAGCTCGCTCTCCTTGTGTTCCTCGTGTAACAGCAGATAACCGCTGACGTGTGGGGACTTAATGACCATGCTTTCTGGATTGTGCTTAATGGAGAAGTACCTGGAATTTTGATAGGTCTATAGTGGGGCTGAGTGGATTTTCTTTGTGAAGTTCCTTGTTTTTTTCCTCAGGAAAATGAAACTTCTCGGAGAGTTTCCATTAAATCCCTTTCTTGCCAAACGAAGTTTCAATATCCACATTGAAGTCAAATTCTTGGTAGGCAGGGATAGGCTACACACTTGATTTTTCGGTTTACCCGCACCTAGCACATGCTGGGTCGATTTGCAGCACTCCCAGTGCAAAACAAAATTGCACCTTCAAGAAAAACGAAACAGCAATGTAAAAGGTTTCTGAATGAATGTGACAGGGACGGCCCACAGACATAAATGTGTCGATAGGTTGCTGGAAACTCTAAAAAGCACTGCTGAAACTGGTTCTTTGCCAGTGAAGTTTCTTCGTGATTTAGCAGCTGAAGATGAAGCGCTCATTTTGGATGTCTTAAGTACTAGAAAACCCGGTCCAGCTTTTGTTGACAGTTCAAAATATTCATGAAGTGACCGTGTTCAAACTCGCATCGTGACAGGTTGAGCTGATGCAAAGGTAGTTATCTTGGAACGATGAGGAAATAATATCTCTCGAGTCGTTTCTTGGACCCTCACGAGCCAAGCATTAAGGATACTAGTCGATTGAGGAATCAAAGGCGAACATCACAAGCAACTGCGCTGAAATTTGATAGCAATCTGTCCTCGACAAAATGTTAATCACCTACGGCGAGGGCAATGGTCCTTTGGTCGGCCCTCAGCTAGTTATCTATATGGTTATCAAAATCGAAACAGTCAGTCAGAACTAGCCGCCTGTTTGTCACCCCTCGAACGGAGATGTTCGACGCAAGCGGAAGAGGAAAAGGAAGAACGAGGAACCATGTATTCACCTGGCCTATTCTTTCCTTCATATTGCTACTCGTTTGACTTGCTCTGTTGTTAAGCGTGAAGAGAAAGTTGTGCCTTCCTTTTCCCTTTTTTCCACCCAAAGTGAACTTGTATTTCCATGGCCTAGCCCTTCCCAGCTTAATAACTTCGGCTTTCGTCGCATGTCGCATGGTCCACACAAGACTAGGATTGTCATCGTGAGTATAGGTGCACGGTTTTCGTTCTAGTTCTAGGGCGATAGTCATTATCTATGTCTCTGTCGTGGCCGTAACCAGCATTCCACCAGAGGGAATTGCTGTCCCAAAGATCCGAAGAGTAAGTGCATCAATGGCAATTGAGTATACACAACCGTGTTTCTTAGTACTTGGAAAAGAATTGCTAGTTCCCTTATTCCGCAGCAGTTGAATGTGAGAAAAATTATTAAAAAACTCTTAAGCTATTACAATTGAGACAATTCAATTATAATTTTTTTTCTCATTGATTCGTCATAATCCTTACATAATTATGTCAATTAGTCCATGATTTTTGGCTGATATGTCAATTAGTCCATTCGATGATTTTTGCGATTAGCTCTGATGTGAATGCTGATCGACCGATCATCTAATATTTTAATAATTTTTATTTTATTTTCCTTTTCTTAGTTTATTTATTTTTTCTTCCCCCATCCCCTTCCCTGTTCTTCTGCTTCAACTCCACCAGTTCACCGAAGAAGAAGACCCGACCCAGCTACAGGCCACCACCACGCCACCGTCTGCGCCCACAACCCATCATCTCCGCCTTCGCCCCGCCCCCGCACCTCCTCACCGCTGCCACGCCCCCGCCGTGGGTCTACGTACGGCTGTGTGTTCGCCGGACCTTGTCGAGGCTCTCGCCGGCCTCGCCAGGCAGCCACAAGATCTGTCTCGTCGATCCCCCAAAACCCACATTCATTTTCAGTTCATTTCTCGACCTTCTAATCTCTCTCTCTCTTCCTTCAAATCCAGATCGAAAGCTCCTTCATTTGCCCTTTTCTTGAAAATTTCTACATTCCTCGGAGGAATCGGAGGCTCCGAAGCTTCTCAGTAGGAAAAGCTTCGATTTTGCGACATGGGCTCCGACAAGCAACCCCGATTCTCACCCAAGAAGAAGACGAGACAGATTTGGATTTTAGGGAGATCGATGGGTGATGGGTTGCGATCGGAGAAGACGAGACAGATCTGGGCTAGTGAGGCTCGGCGACAGCGAGGCTCACCCTCACCATGTGGCCGACGGGGGTGAGCTTCACCTGAGCCGGCGAGGTCCACCTCAGCCAGTCGAAAGAGATGAAGAGGGAAGAGCAAAAAAAGATAAAGATAAAGATAATAAAAATTAAAAACTAAAAATAATATAATATTACGTCGTTACATGACCGATATCTCAGCCTCCCGCCTAAATTTACTAAAATGAATTAATTATAAAAAAATTACAAAAATTAAAGATCGAGTCGACAAAAAAAAAAAATTGAAATAACATAATTATAATAATTTAAAAAAAAAAAAAAAAATTTTCTCTATCGATATGTATTTACCTGTGATGTTGGGCATTTGATGCATTTTCAAGTCTGAGAAAATCACTTTTGAACAGAGGAAACAGAGGGTGCATAAGCTGAATCTGACATTGTTACGCCGGTTAATCGACATGCTAGTACAATTTCGAATTCGAATGCAGGTATCTGTGCTCTTCGTAAAAGGAACAGCCTGAGCAGCAGCTGTTCTAACTTCAAATACGAATTGTGATTCCGTCACGTCGAAAGCGGACACTTAGACAAAACATCATGGGATTTGAACCTTAACACTTTCCTCGGTGAAGATGTACTGAAAATTTTTCTTGCTGGTGCGTCGTAACTTGGATAGATTGCTCATCCGTTGACCCTAATCCAACCAAGGAATCATGAGTCCAGATTGCCCCACCCCACCAAACCCCAAAACCAAAAATAAAGAAGAAGAAGAACAACCCCCCACTCAACCCCATTATCTTGGCCCAACCCCAAAAAAAAAAAAAGATAATGCAGTCCACCAACTCCAAACCACCCGAAAACCATTTCAGGGTTGGTGAAATCCACTTCTCTCTCTCTCTCTCTCTCTTCAACCCCTAACTTCTAAAGAAAACATCATGAAGAACTACTTCTTCCAATACCTACCTCTGTTCCACAGCAGCATCTTCATTATCTTGAGCCAGAAACAGACACCATCTTCCTTAAACTCTCTCTCCCTCCTCTATCTAGCGATGGCCGGGGAAGAGGAAAAGACGGGACGCCACCGAACTTCTGGGGGCACACGCGGAGGAGGAGTACTACGCGTCGCAAGGGGTGCGCAACTCCAAGTCCTACTTCGAAACCCGGCGGCAAGCTCTTCACGCAGAGCTTCCTGCCCTTGGATCAGCAAGTCAAGGCCTCCGTCTACGTGACCCACGGCTACGGATCCGACACCGGCTGGCTCTTCCAGAAGATCTGCATCAACTTCGCCACCTGGGGCTACGCCGTCTTCGCCGCCGATCTCCTCGGCCACGCCGCTCCGAAGGCCTCCGTTGCTACATGGGTAATATCTACCGTCGTTCCCTCTTCCTCAATACATTAATGCTTACGCCTGCAAAAATTCGGAAATGCCAAATTCGGCCATTGTCAGAACAAATTTTTTCCGCACAGTATATCGCATTAAATGCTCGTGGGCCGAATGGATATGGCTTGCGTTGATGTGTTGTGTCTGGACGATTAGCTTTCATTGATGAGGCGAAAATATAGGTGAAGAGTAGGTTTGAGTCAGGTCAAGTAGACAGACGCCTGCCCAAGTTGGTCCACGTCTTAATGGGACCGATATAGAACTCGGTGGTCGATCATGGAGTCATCTTTCTGTTATTGCTCAATAAATAGGAGGCCTCTCTGGAATAATGATTCAGAACTTTGGTTCAACAGTAATTCGGCACGTAAATTTTAATCCAATATGTAAAGAGGTCTTTGAATTTTTAATTTGTTCGATACGAATCTTTGATACATATTCAATATAATCCATGAACTATATAAAAGTGCTCAATACTATTCTTCTATTAATTCAAGATCAACGATAAGATTGGATATTTTATATGGTACATGGATTAAATGAATATGTACCAAAAGTTCAAGTATTATATTGAACAAATTAAAAGTTAAGGGATCACCATATTGAACAAATTAAAAGTTAAGGGCGACATGCAAGTTCAGTTCATGGACCATTTTCTATCATTTTTGCCCATATTTATTGCAGTGTTCCTTGTAATTCTAGACCTGTTGAAGCAAATGTAAAGAAACACAGGGCGCTGGGGAGATAGTTTCGAAGCATGAATGGTTTTCAAGTATACATAGGCAACAGGAAATCCTTTCTTTGTCTGTGAGCCGACCAGCCTGTTAAAAAAGAAAACTTGGAAACGAGAAAAGAAGAGCGAATGAGATCTGGTGTTTGGCATGTAATGCAGGTGACATGGAGAAAATTGCTGCCGCGTCATTATCATTCTTCACCATGTCCGCAAGAGCGAGCCCTACAAGGACTTGCCCGCCTTCCTATTCGGCGAGTCCATGGGCGGAGCGACGACGATGCTGATGTACTTCCAATCCGAGCCCGACACATGGACCGGTTTGATCTTCTCGGCCCCCCTCTTCGTGATTCCGGAGAACATGAAACCCAGCAAGGTACGCCGGGAAGTTGCTGTCTAGACCCTGTTTATGTTTGTAGCACAGTAACGGTGCGAAGTGAGGTGATCATCTGCAATGTGATTCGATTTCAGGTACGGTTGTTCCTCTACGGCATGCTCTTCGGGATCGCCGACACGTGGGCGAGCATGCCGGACAACAAGATGGTGGGGAAGGCCATAAAGGACCCGGAGAAGCTCAAGATCATCGCGTCGAACCCGAGGAGATACACGGCAAGCGAGGGTGGGCACGATGAGGGAGATCGCCCGGGTGTGCCAGTACATACAGGACAACTCGCCAAGGTGAGCGCCCCGTTCCTGACGGCCCACGGGACGTCGGACGGCGTCACGTGCCCACGTCGTCGCAGCTCTTGTACGAGAAGGCGTCCAGCTCGGACAAGACCCTGAAGCTGTACGACGGGATGTACCACTCGTTGATTCAGGGGGAGCCCGACGAGAATGCAGACCGGGTGCTGGGCGACATGAGGGAGTGGATCGATGAGCGGGTCGCGAGGTACGGGCCGAGGATTGCCTGAGCTCGAGCATAATCGGTTTTCGTCTGTAGCGTGCGGATGATAACGGAAGCGTTCATTCAATTCTGATTAATAAGAGGGAGGGGTTTGTACGGTGATCAAGGCACGCTTGGGGAATAAATCTAAACTCTATATAGTACAAGTTGCGTGGTCATCAAATTCAGTTGCCAAATTAGTCTAATCACGATATATACATCGGACTTTGGAAGTTAGTTACCGAAAAAATGATGGGTCTCTTTTTACTTGTTCTGGGCTGGTTGGGCTTAGGTTGGGCAACGTCCTGCCCTTGTTTGCGATCCACACAGACATCTTGGGCCAGGAAAATGTCCTGAGACATGAGAAACTTGTTCGGTGATATTAACAAAAAAGGACGGGAGCTCGCCCTCCACGTAAAAGCTGGTGACGTGGAGTTTGATGACCCTGGAATGTTTTCTCCTCCCTGGGACATGGCCCCGGCGTCCCCACTTGGGATCGAAGTTGTCAAGGTCAGATCCGATTTCGTAGCCTTTGTTCGGCGACCTACCCCAATCACCTTCAGACGGGTCGAATTCCGATGGGCCCGTTCGCTGCAGAGAATATCTGACCCGCAATCATATCGTTTTGGACTCTTCTGGGCCGTCATTCTCCTCAGTTTCTCTGTTTCTCTAGGTCGACCGCTTCCTCCTTCAATGGCCAGTTTCCCGAGTAACCCGCCGCTATGGATCAGGGGTGAGTATGGACCACGTGGATCAGATCCAGACCTAAATTCTAAATCCGACCCAATCATAATCAATTCTCAATTTTTGAAATCGAGACTCTATCCTGTTTATCCTGAAATTTATTTTGGAACCGACCCTATTTTTCGTTCTGGTTCCAGAATCTATTCGGTTCCTTTTTTCAGTCATCCCCAAAAGAAAACAAAACCAACGGTTCAGGGTCTACTCCGTTTTTCTCTTTTCAGTCATCCTAAAAAAAAAAAAAAAACAAAGCCAACAATACAGAACTGTATTGTTGGCTTTGTTTTTTTTTTTTTTTTTTTAGGATGACTGAAAAAGAGAAAAACGGAGAGACCATGAAACCGTTGGTTTTGTTTTCTTTTGGGGATGACTGAAAAAAGGAAACCGAATAGATTCTGGAACCAGAACGAAAAATAGGGTCGGTTCCAAAATAAATTTCAGGATAAACAGGATAGAGTCTCGATTTCAAAAATTGAGAATTGATTATGATTGGGTCGGATTTAGAATTTAGGTCTGGATCTGATCCACGTGGTCCATACTCACCCCTGATCCATAGCGGGCGGGTTACTCGGGGAAACTGGCCATTGAAGGAGGAAGCGGTCGACCTAGAGAAAACAGAGAAACTGAGGAGAATGACGGCCCAGAAGAGTCCAAAACGATATGATTGCGGGTCAGATATTCTCTGCAGCGAACGGGCCCATCGGAATTCGACCCGTCTGAAGGTGATTGGGGTAGGTCGCCGAACAAAAGGCTACGAAATCGGATCTGACTTGACAACTTCGATCCCAAGTGGGGACGCCGGGGCCATGTCCCAGGGAGGAGAAAACATTCCAGGGTCATCAAACTCCACGTCACCAGCTTTTACGTGGAGGGCGAGCTCCCGTCCTTTTTTGTTAATATCACCGAACAAGTTTCTCATGTCTCAGGACATTTTCCTGGCCCAAGATGTCTGTGTGGATCGCAAACAAGGGCAGGACGTTGCCCAACCTAAGCCCAACCAGCCCAGAACAAGTAAAAAGAGAACCCATCATTTTTCGGTAACATAACTTCCAAAGTCCGATGTATATATCGTGATTAGACTAATTTGGCAACTGAATTGATGACCACGCAACTTGTACTATATAGAGTTTAGATTTATTCCCAAGCGTGCCTTGATCACCGTACAAACCCCTCCCTTTATTAATCAGAATTGAATGAACGCTTCCGTTATCATCCGCACGCTACAGACGAAAACCGATTATGCTCGAGCTCAGGCAATCCTCGGCCCGTACCTCGCGACCCGCTCATCGATCCACTCCCTCATGTCGCCCAGCACCCGGTCTGCATTCTCGTCGGGCTCCCCCTGAATCAACGAGTGGTACATCCCGTCGTACAGCTTCAGGGTCTTGTCCGAGCTGGACGCCTTCTCGTACAAGAGCTGCGACGACGTGGGGCACGTGACGCCGTCCGACGTCCCGTGGGCCGTCAGGAACGGGGCGCTCACCTTGGCGAAGTTGTCCTGTATGTACTGGCACACCCGGGCGATCTCCCTCATCGTGCCCACCCTCGGCTTGCCCGTGTATCTCCTCGGGTTCGACGCGATGATCTTGAGCTTCTCCGGGTCCTTTATGGCCTTCCCCACCATCTTGTTGTCCGGCATGCTCGCCCACGTGTCGGCGATCCCGAAGAGCATGCCGTAGAGGAACAACCGTACCTGAAATCGAATCACATTGCAGATGATCACCTTCACTTCGCACCGTTACTGTGCTACAAACATAAACAGGGTCTAGACAGCAACTTCCGGCGTACCTTGCTGGGTTTCATGTTCTCGGAATCACGAAGAGGGGGGCCGAGAAGATCAAACCGGTCCATGTGTCGGGCTCGGATTGGAAGTACATCAGCATCGTCGTCGCTCGCCCATGGACTCGCCGAATAGGAAGGCGGGCAAGTCCTTGTAGGGCTCGCTCTTGCGGACATGGGTGAAGAATGATAATGACGCGGCAGCAATTTTCTCCATGTCACCTGCATTACATGCCAAACACCAGATCTCATTCGCTCTTCTTTTCTCGTTTCCAAGTTTTCTTTTTTAACAGGCTGGTCGGCTCACAGACAAAGAAAGGATTTCCTGTTGCCTATGTCATACTTGAAAACCATTCATGCTTCGAAACTATCTCCCCAGCGCCTGGTTTCTTTACATTTGCTTCAAAAAGGTCTAGAATTACAAGGAACACACTGCAATAAATATGGGCAAAAATGATAGAAAATGGTCCATGAACTGAACGGTGCAAATGTCGCCCTTAACTTTTAATTTGTTCAATATGGTGATCCCTTAACTTTAATTTGTTCAATATAATACTTGAACGTTTGGTACATATTCAATTAATCCATGTACCATATAAAAATATCCAATCTTATCGTTGATCTTGAATTAATAGAAGAATAGTATGAGCACTTTTATATAGTTCATGGATTATATTGAATATGTATCAAAGATATCGTATCGAACAAATTAAAAATTCAAAGACCTCTTTACATATTGGATTAAATTTAAGTGCGAATTACATGTTGAACCAAAGTTCGAATCATGATTCCAGAGAGGCCTCCTATTTATTGGAGCAATTAACAGAAAGATGACTCCATGATCGACCACCGAGTTCTATATCGGTCCCATTAAGACGTGGACCAACTTGGGCAGGCGTCTGTTCTACTTGACCTGACTCAAACCTACTCTTCACTATATTTTCGCCTCATCAATGAAAGCTAATCGTCCAGACACAACACATCAACCGCAAGCCATATCCATTCGGCCCACGAGCATTTAATGCGATATACTGTGCGCGGAAAAAATTTGTTCTGACAATGCCGAATTTGGGCATTTCCGAATTTTTGCAGGCGTAAGCATTAATGTATTGAGGAAGAGGGAACGACGGTAGATATTACCCATGTAGCAACGGAGGCCTTCGGAGCGGCCGTGGCGAGGAGATCGGCGGCGAAGACGGCGTAGCCCCAGGTGGCGAAGTTGATGCAGATCTTCTGGAAGAGCCAGCCGGTGTCGGATCCGTAGCCGTGGGTCACGTAGACGGAGGCCTTGATTGCGATCCAAGGGCAGGAAGCTCTGCGTGAAGAGCTTGCCGCGGGGGTTTCGAAGTAGGACTTGGAGTTGCGCACCCCTTGCGACGCGTAGTACTCCTCCTCCGGGTGTGCCCCCAGAAGTTCGGTGGCGTCCCCGTCTTTTCCTCTTCCCGGCCATCGCTAGATAGAGGGAGGGAGAGAGAGTTTAAGGAAGATGGTGTCTGTTTCTGGCTCAAGATAATGAAGATGCTGCTGTGGAACAGAGGTAGGTATTGAAGAAGTAGTTCTTCATGATGTTTCTTTAGAAGTTAGGGGTTGAAGAAGAGAGAGAGAGAGAGAAGTGGATGTCACCAACCTGAAATGGTTTTCGGGTGGTTTGGAGTTGGTGGACTGCATTATCTTTTTTTTTTTTTTGGGGTTGGGCCAAGATAATGGGGTTGAGTGGGGGGTTGTTCTTCTTCTTCTTTATTTTGGTTTTGGGGTTGGTGGGGTGGGGCAATCTGGACTCGTGATTCCTTGGTTGGATTAGGGTCAACGGATGAGCAATCTATCCAAGTTACGACGCACCAGCAAGAAAAATTTTCAGTACAGCTTCACCGAGGAAAGTGTTAAGGTTCAAATCCCATGATTGTTTTGTCTAAGTGTCCGCTTTCGACGTGACGGAATCACAATTCGTATTTGAAGTTAGAAACAGCTGCTGCTCAGGCTGTTCCTTTACGAAGAGCACAGATACCTGCATTCGAATTCGAAATTGTACTAGCATGTCGATTAACGGCGGTAACAATGTCAGATTCAGCTTATGGCACCCTCTGTTTCCTCTGTTCAAAAGTGATTTTCTCAGACTTGAAAATGCATCAAATGCCCAACATCACAGGTAAATACATATCGATAGAGAAAATTATTTAAATTTTTTTTTAAATTATTATAATTATGTTATTTCAATTTAATTTTTTTGTCGACTCGATCTTTAATTTTTGTAATTACGTTAATTCAATTCATTTTAGTAAATTAGCCGGCGAGATATCGGTCATGTAACGACGTAATATTATATTATTTTTAGTTTTGATTTTTATATTATCTTTATCTTTATCTTTTTGTGTTCTTCCCTCTTCATCTCTTTCCACTGGCTGAGGTGGACCTCGCCGGCTCAGGTGAAGCTCACCCCCGTCGGCCACAGGTGAGGGTGAGCCTCGCTGTCGCCGAGCCTCACTAGCCCAGATCTGTCTCGTCTTCTCCGATCGCAACCCATCACCCATCAATCTCCCTGAAATCCAAATCTGTCTCGTCTTCTTCTTGGGTGAGAATCGGGGTTGCTTGTCGGAGCCCATGTCGCAAAATCGAAGCTTTTCCTACTGAGAAAGCTTCGGAGCCTCCGATTCCTCGAGGAATGTAGAAATTTTCAAGAAAAGGGCAAATGAAGGAGCTTTCGATCTGGATTTGAAGGAAAAGAGAGAGAGAGATTAGAAGGTCGAGAAATGAACTGAAAATGAATGTGGGTTTTGGGGGATCGACGAGACAGATCTTGTCGCTGCCTGGCAAGGCCGGCGAGAGCCTCGACAAGGTCCGGCGAACACACAGCCGTACGTAGACCCACGGCGGGGGCGTGGCAGCGGTGAGGAGGTGCGGGGGCGGGGCGAAGGCGGAGATGATGGGTTGTGGGCGTTAGACGGTGGCGTGGTGGTGGCCTGTAGCTGGGTCGGGTCTTCTTCTTCGGTGAACTGGTGTAGTTGAAGCAGAAGAACAGGGAAGGGGATGGGGGAAGAAAAAATAAATAAACTAAGAAAAGAAAATAAAATAAAATAAAAATTATTAAAATATTAGATGATCGGTCGATCAGCATTCACATCAGAGCTAATCAGCCAAAAATCATCGAATGGACTAAATTGACATATCAGCCAAAAATCATGGAAGGACTAAATTGACATAATTATGTAAGGATTATGACGAATCAATGAGAAAAAAAATTATAATTGAATTGTCTCAATTGTAATAGCTTAAGAGTTTTTTAATAATTTTTCTCACATTCAACTGCTGCGGAATAAGGGAACTAGCAATTCTTTTCCAAGTACTAAGAAACACGGTTGTGTATACTCAATTGCCATGGATGCACTTACTCTTCGGATCTTTGGGACAGCAATTCCCTCTGGTGGAATGCTGGTTACGGCCACGACAGAGACATAGATAATGACTATCGCCCTAGAACTAGAACGAAAACCGTGCACCTATACTCACGATGACAATCCTAGTCTTGTGTGGACCATGCGACATGCGACGAAAGCCGAAGTTATTAAGCTGGGAAGGGCTAGGCCATGGAAATACAAGTTCACTTTGGGTGGAAAAAAGGGAAAAGGAAGGCACAAACTTCTCTTCACGCTTAACAACAGAGCAAGTCAAACGAGTAGCAATATGAAGGAAAGAATAGGCAGGTGAATACATGGTCCCTCGTTCTTCCTTTTCCTCTTCCGCTTGCGTCGAACATCTCCGTTCGAGGGGTGACAAACAGGCGGCTAGTTCTGACTGACTGTTTCGATTTTGATAACCATATAGATAACTAGCTGAGGGGCCGACCAAAGGACCATTGCCCTCGCCGTAGGTGATTAACATTTTGTCGAGGACAGATTGCTATCAAATTTCAGCGCAGTTGCTTGTGATGTTCGCCTTTGATTCCTCAATCGACTAGTATCCTTAATGCTTGGCTCGTGAGGGTCCAAGAAACGAATCGAGAGATATTATTTCCTCATCGTTCCAAGATAACTACCTTTGCATCAGCTCAACCTGTCACGATGCGAGTTTGAACACGGTCACTTCATGAATATTTTGAACTGTCAACAAAAGCTGGACCGGGTTTTCTAGTACTTAAGACATCCAAAATGAGCGCTTCATCTTCAGCTGCTAAATCACGAAGAAACTTCACTGGCAAAGAACCAGTTTCAGCAGTGCTTTTTAGAGTTTCCAGCAACCTATCGACACATTTATGTCTGTGGGCCGTCCCTGTCACATTCATTCAGAAACCTTTTACATTGCTGTTTCGTTTTTCTTGAAGGTGCAATTTTGTTTTGCACTGGGAGTGCTGCAAATCGACCCAGCATGTGCTAGGTGCGGTAAACCGAAAAATCAAGTGTGTAGCCTATCCCTGCCTACCAAGAATTTGACTTCAATGTGGATATTGAAACTTCGTTTGGCAAGGAAGGGA
>JAGVVM010009071.1:0-10051 GCA_019149425.1 Psidium friedrichsthalianum
TCTACTCGTCTCATGTTCTTGTCTTTTTCCTAGACATATATTGTGACACGATAGTCATTTATAGGATTGACAGCTGATCCTATTTGGCACGCGAGTTATTTGCTGCTGCATGTAATTTCTGTCGCTCAGCTTTTTAGACCAGCTAGGAAAGTTCAATTGACTTCATTTGTTTTCGCTCACTCCGGCAGTCCACTTAATGTCACAAAAAATAGAATCAGAACAAGAAAGGTACGGTCGAGCTTAGGCTGCGAGCTTATATTTGTACACATGGTTGCATCAGTAGCCTCAAGCGATGATCCACTCAAAGGGCCAAAAATCACCCACTAAAGGTGCAATTTTTAGTATAGATCTCGACACGATTTTAATATATCTGCATTACTCTTGTCCGCTCGGCAGCACCGAGAATTCCACCCGAAATTGGCGCCCATGCTGTGGGGCTCCGCTGGTATCGTGTTCGTGCTGATTCAGGTACGCAAGGATCAGGCAGTTCGCCACTTGACACCAACCATCTTCCTCTTTGCGCGCCCTCTAATTCTCCTTCACTTTCACAGGAAGTCTCTTCTGCATACCGGATGGTAAGAACTCCGTGTCTCACCGTGGTGGCCGCGGAGCGAGCTTCTGATGCTCTCGTCCTTCTGAAGGTTATTATGATCATATGGCTCTACTTCACTTCCTCATATTCGTTTTACTTGTTAGAGTTTTGAACCTTGCTTGTTGAAATGATTGGGGGAGTTACCTGTATTTCGCATTTCACCCTGATGAATCCATGTTTTGATTTTCTCTTTTATTTCCTGTACAGTGCCTAGCTTCTCACGGTGATGCCAAAAGGTTGCTTGTCAATGGTAAGTCGAAAACTCCTGCTACGTGCATTGCATAAGTTCTGGTGTCCGATATTAAGGGCGATTTCATTTTGAAATCCATGCGTACGGAGATAGCTAAGGTAGTGCATTTGGTTCGGGGCGTCCTAAATGCTTGAGGCGCTTTTCCCTCCGTGTTCTGTAGTAAACCGGGTTCATCAATACGCGTATTTATCGAATTTCATGCATACTTCTGGTGTTCCCTTGTGAAAGTTTTTGCTTTAGTGAGTCGGGACTTTGGCACTTGACAGTTCATAAAGTCGACATTTCTTGTACGAGATGTCTAAAGTTCTTTGAGGTTGGTTCCAACCATCACCCTGCTTCGGCATTTCTTGTACGAGACCTCGCTGTCAAATTCAATCAACTTAGTGTTTAATCCGACACGCTGCATAAGCAATTGAGGATGCATAAAGTCGACATTAACTACTCAAACGAGATGATTCCGCAGCTCCGAGAATCTTACGCCTCTCTCCGTTCACTGCAGCTAAACTCCAAGAGTATCTGTATCCTATCTTGAGAACCGCAAGCAAGGACGAGCTTCATGAAAACTTGAGGCTGCGAAGCTTGGAGGTCATCGATAAAATATTAGAGGTAGTCCCCATCTTCTCTACACAGGATGTTCCTATTTCAATGTCGCATCTAATCGTCTGGATAAGTTACATCCGCAGAACCTGGTCGCCTTCCACCATAGCTAATAAAGAGAGATAAATTTCTCTTACCTCATCAATTTTTCTTTCCTTTCACTTGGCAGGTGGAGGATGAAGAGATTATTAAGGCGCTTGCTGAAGCTCGCATGGTGCTATATTGTCTCCGTTGCATCGTGGTGAGCGAGATACCTGCAAAGGAGGTCAGGGCTTCGACTTTCCCTCTAACTTTGTCATTTTAGTTTGTTGTTATACCGACTTCCGCGCGCTAATAAGGAACACAGAAAGACTGATCAAATTTTTCTGTGTCCCGCGTAACTTGAAGGCCTTAAACATGTTTAATAACCACATTCTGATCAGTGAAGAACTACTCTACATCGCAACTTCTGCTTTTCTAGAGTATGGATATCGACACTCCCAGGTTTTGCTTCTCGGAAATAACATGGAACGTAACTCTACAAGCAGGTGGCTGCTCTCATTCTGCAAAGGATCTTGATGCATGAAGCTGGGATGCAGTGTTGTTCTAACCCTATTTGCCGCTTTGCAACGATATCCCATGCTCTGACATTCGCAGTGGAAGAGCGTGGCGTTGTGCTCTCCAGACTGCTGCTAAGACGCGTTGCGGCTTGCTTCTTGAGCCTCTCAAAGCACTCGAGTTTGCTTACTATAGCTCATAGTTTCATCAACTGCTGGTTAGATGATGTTTATTGGTATGATCAAGTGCTGCAGAAACATCCTTAAAATCTTTTGTCCTCCATATATTTTCAGCGCAATGGAGTTGCTACATAATTCTCTTCCTATGAGACTAGGAGATCCCTATGTAGCCAACATTGTTGAAGTAAGTTAGGAAGAAATTGGTTTACCCAGAAGTACTCGTGCCATTTTCTTTTTCTGGTCGAAAGTATTTCTGTGTTAGAAGCAACCCTTTTGAGGAACTTTCATTACTTTCCTATGAGCACAGATCGAGAACGATGATGTTTCACTTTGCAGGTAGAACCAATAGCCAGGGATATACTAAGAGAGGCAGCTGCCAATCTCACCGGTGGCGGCGGTGGACATGGACATCGCCCTGTGCAACCGCGACTCGGGCCAATAGGTAGACCACCCGGCTGAGGGTGAACTGAGCGATCATGCGCCGCCAGCCAATTAAATGGAGTTTGCAGAGTGGAATTTCTGTTCAGGCTGGACAGTTAACTGGCTTGTGTAACTTTGGCTCTATAATATGAACCCTTGGCCGGTGACGGTGGCATACATTTGCCTGGCATCTGGTCTGTTGTTATGAAACTGTTTTGAGTTTGTATGACTGTGCTATAGATTTCCTTCTAAGACATTGGTAATTCATCTTGTGCCCGAACGTGCGAATCGGTTACCCGTCTAGGATCTATCGACATAGTGCCACGCTGCGGCTCGTGGCCTCACCTCCTCAGACATATTGTCGGGGCTCTCGGCCGTCTCAGGCCTCTAATGCTTAATCTCAGTCGGATCAATGGCTATTGGAAAACTCCTTTGATACTGTTCTCGGAGCGACCCTTGGCTAGGGCAAGTGATGGAAAAAAAGAGGTTTGGAACGAAGGACTAACGACGAACTGCAGGAAGCAGGGCTTTGAAGTTTGCATTTTTGACCTGGCAGTCTACCATAATTGTACTTTTGGCCCATCCACAATAGATCAACTTGGGTAGCGAAATGAAGCACACTAATACTGGGTTTAAATAAATAAAAAAAAATTTCAAAGTGTGCTACTCTGGTTTTAGTTTTGTGAAAGATAAGGAGAATATGGAGTAAGTATACTACGAGTGTCACAACTTTTGCATAGCTCTCACTTGAGTGTCATAATTTTGAAAATTAACCACTTAAGTGCTGTCGATTACATGGACGTCGAAAAAGCTAACATGAACACCAATAAAACAATACTTTTGAATATTTTATTGTACACGTTAATTTTTTCATAATTTTTTTATTTATTTTGCAATTTTTCTTTTTATTTTGATTTTGTGCTCCCTTGACCGGCGACCCAGGGCCACCTAGCCTTAGGCCGTCGAGGTCGTGATGACCCTCGCCCTTGGCTAATGGGGCCCTCGCGGCCCTCACCGAGATCTGGCAAGAGCCTTCACGCCCTTGCCAATGGCCACCAAGGCCATGACGGCTATCATGGCCGGCAAGGGTAGGCGGTGACCCTCACTGGCCAAGGCGGAGACAAAAATAAAATAAAATGAAAAATATCAAACTAAATAAAAAATAAGAAAAAAAATTCTAGAAAATATTTAAAAATTTTAAAAAAATGTACGTGTCGCTGAAAATAAATAAAAAGTTCATGTAGGGTGATTTATCGAAACCATAACCCCCCTTAATTGAAATAGGAATCCAATGTTTGAAGTCAAAATCAATTTGATTCCACTATCCCACATATTGGTAAGATGGGGGGTCATACTTCAAATAAAATGTATGCCTTTTTGCCAAAAAAAAAAATTTACGCATTTTGAAGGTGAAGTTTGTAACAAAAAGAAGAACAAAAATTTCTTATGTCGTGTATCCCCGATTAATGCAACATCGATGCTTCAATTATCGATTCTAGTATCGAGCAAAAGGTTACGCCTAGGGGTTATTTTCGTACTATATAATTTCATTGTTTGTGGGATCATTTTTTCACAAGAGTTAACGAAAAAAATTATAGAATGAATTGCTATTTATGCCTACATAGGGGATAAACGGAAATTTTATTGATAAATTTTTCATATCTTGATTTTTATTAAACCTATAAAATGATATAAGAGCCGGTGAATTAGGATTCGTCCAAATTGCACAATTCAAGCGAACGATTTTTCTCCAGTTCGGCGCTAAAATTGTGCAATTTGGCCAGCCGTACAATTTCACCCAAAAAAGCATAAAGACGAGTGAATCAGTAGATGTTGGAGAAGACGCTGATCAGAATTAGGTGCGAAGATATATAAACGAGACCGCGAGGAGATCGCGTTCGCTGTCGCTTTGACGAAGGCTCGATCTCGTCTTCGCGATCCCAGTCTGCTGCTCCTCCACTTGCGACTCGTGTGATCCCCGATCCTCCGCCGTGCGGCGGACGAAGCGCCGCCTCTCGCACCGATGGCGCTGAACCAGACGCGCGCCTGCTCGCCGGCGCTGTTGAAGCTGGGGTTGGGGGTAATGGCTTTGTGCATCGCTGGTTACATCCTGGGTCCACCTCTGTACTGGCATTTCATGGAGGGATTAGCCGCCGTCAGCCGCTCCTCTTCCTCCGCCTGCCCCGCCTGCGACTGCGATTGCTCTTCTCAGCCTCTCCTCTCTATTCCCGAAGGTAAATGGCTCCGGGCCGATGGATCTGATGACATTAGCTTATCGGATCCGTTTCTAGTTTTCCGAATCTGTTCGGATCTGTTCGTATTCGTTCTGGTTTTGTGTTGTTGATCTTGCGAAGTCGGTTCTCTCTTTTTCTGCTGATGTTTATGGCAGTGTGTCCATAAATAGAAACTGCGATTGTGTAGTGTGCAAATTGGAATGAGTTCTTACCTACCTACCCAGGTAAGAACTCATTCCAAATTTGCACACTACACAATCGCAGTTTCTATTTATGGACACACTGCCATAAACATCAGCAGAAAAAGAGAGAACCGACTTCGCAAGATCAACAACACAAAACCAGAACGAATACGAACAGATCCGAACAGATTCGGAAACTAGAACGGATCCGAATAAGCTAATGTCATCAGATCCATCGGCCCGGAGCCATTTACCTTCGGGAATAGAGAGGAGAGGCTGAGAAGAGCAATCGCAGTCGCAGGCGGGGCAGGCGGAGGAAGAGGAGCGGCTGACGGCGGCTAATCCCTCCATGAAATGCCAGTACAGAGGTGGACCCAGGATGTAACCAGCGATGCACAAAGCCATTACCCCCAACCCCAGCTTCACAGCGCCGGCGAGCAGGCGCGCGTCTGGTTCAGCGCCATCGGTGCGAGAGGCGGCGCTTCGTCCGCCGCACGGCGGAGGATCGGGGATCACACGAGTCGCAAGTGGAGGAGCAGCAGACTGGGATCGCGAAGACGAGATCGAGCCTTCGTCAAAGCGACAGCGAACGCGATCTCCTCGCGGTCTCGTTTATATATCTTCGCACCTAATTCTGATCAGCGTCTTCTCCAACATCTACTGATTCACTCGTCTTTATTGCTTTTTTTGGGTGAAATTGTACGGCCTGGCCAAATTGCACAATTTTAGCGCCGAACTGGAGAAAAATCGTTCGCTTGAATGTGCAATTTGGACGAATCCTAATTCACCGGCTCTTATATCATTTTATAGGTTTAATAAAAATCAAGATATGAAAAATTTATCAATAAAATTTCCGTTTATCCCCTATGTAGGCATAAATAGCATTCATTCTATAATTTTTTTCGTTAACTCTTGTGAAAAAATGATCCCACAAACAATGAAATTATATAGTACGAAAATACCCCTAGGCGTAACCTTTTGCTCGATACTAGAATCGATAATTGAAGCATCGATGTTGCATTAATCGGGGATACACGACATAAGAAATTTTTGTTCTTCTTTTTGTTACAAACTTCACCTTCAAAATGCGTAAATTTTTTTTTTGGCAAAAAGGCATACATTTTATTTGAAGTATGACCCCCATCTTACCAATATGTGGGATAGTGGAATCAAATTGATTTTGACTTCAAACATTGGATTCCTATTTCAATTAAGGGGGGTTATGGTTTCGATAAATCACCCTACATGAACTTTTTATTTATTTTTCAGCGACACGTACATTTTTTTAAAATTTTTAAATATTTTCTAGAATTTTTTTTCTTATTTTTTATTTAGTTTGATATTTTTCATTTTATTTTATTTTTGTCTCCGCCTTGGCCAGTGAGGGTCACCGCCTACCCTTGCCGGCCATGATAGCCGTCATGGCCTTGGTGGCCATTGGCAAGGGCGTGAAGGCTCTTGCCAGATCTCGGTGAGGGCCGCGAGGGCCCCATTAGCCAAGGGCGAGGGTCATCACGACCTCGACGGCCTAAGGCTAGGTGGCCCTGGGTCGCCGGTCAAGGGAGCACAAATCAAAATAAAAAGAAAAATTGCAAAATAAATAAAAAAATTATGAAAAAATTAACGTGTACAATAAAATATTCAAAAGTATTGTTTTATTGGTGTTCATGTTAGCTTTTTCGACGTCCATGTAATCGACAGCACTTAAGTGGTTAATTTTTCAAAATTATGACACTCAAGTGAGAGCTATGCAAAAGTTGTGACACTCGTAGTATACTTACTCCATATTCTCCTTATCTTTCACAAACTAAAACCAGAGTAGCACACTTTGAAATTTTTTTTTATTTATTTAAACCCAGTATTAGTGTGCTTCATTTCGCTACCCAAGTTGATCTATTGTGGATGGGCCAAAAGTACAATTATGGTAGACTGCCAGGTCAAAAATGCAAACTTCAAAGCCCTGCTTCCTGCAGTTCGTCGTTAGTCCTTCGTTCCAAACCTCTTTTTTTCCATCACTTGCCCTAGCCAAGGGTCGCTCCGAGAACAGTATCAAAGGAGTTTTCCAATAGCCATTGATCCGACTGAGATTAAGCATTAGAGGCCTGAGACGGCCGAGAGCCCCGACAATATGTCTGAGGAGGTGAGGCCACGAGCCGCAGCGTGGCACTATGTCGATAGATCCTAGACGGGTAACCGATTCGCACGTTCGGGCACAAGATGAATTACCAATGTCTTAGAAGGAAATCTATAGCACAGTCATACAAACTCAAAACAGTTTCATAACAACAGACCAGATGCCAGGCAAATGTATGCCACCGTCACCGGCCAAGGGTTCATATTATAGAGCCAAAGTTACACAAGCCAGTTAACTGTCCAGCCTGAACAGAAATTCCACTCTGCAAACTCCATTTAATTGGCTGGCGGCGCATGATCGCTCAGTTCACCCTCAGCCGGGTGGTCTACCTATTGGCCCGAGTCGCGGTTGCACAGGGCGATGTCCATGTCCACCGCCGCCACCGGTGAGATTGGCAGCTGCCTCTCTTAGTATATCCCTGGCTATTGGTTCTACCTGCAAAGTGAAACATCATCGTTCTCGATCTGTGCTCATAGGAAAGTAATGAAAGTTCCTCAAAAGGGTTGCTTCTAACACAGAAATACTTTCGACCAGAAAAAGAAAATGGCACGAGTACTTCTGGGTAAACCAATTTCTTCCTAACTTACTTCAACAATGTTGGCTACATAGGGATCTCCTAGTCTCATAGGAAGAGAATTATGTAGCAACTCCATTGCGCTGAAAATATATGGAGGACAAAAGATTTTAAGGATGTTTCTGCAGCACTTGATCATACCAATAAACATCATCTAACCAGCAGTTGATGAAACTATGAGCTATAGTAAGCAAACCTCGAGTGCTTTGAGAGGCTCAAGAAGCAAGCCGCAACGCGTCTTAGCAGCAGTCTGGAGAGCACAACGCCACGCTCTTCCACTGCGAATGTCAGAGCATGGGATATCGTTGCAAAGCGGCAAATAGGGTTAGAACAACACTGCATCCCAGCTTCATGCATCAAGATCCTTTGCAGAATGAGAGCAGCCACCTGCTTGTAGAGTTACGTTCCATGTTATTTCCGAGAAGCAAAACCTGGGAGTGTCGATATCCATACTCTAGAAAAGCAGAAGTTGCGATGTAGAGTAGTTCTTCACTGATCAGAATGTGGTTATTAAACATGTTTAAGGCCTTCAAGTTACGCGGGACACAGAAAAATTTGATCAGTCTTTCTGTGTTCCTTATTAGCGCGCGGAAGTCGGTATAACAACAAACTAAAATGACAAAGTTAGAGGGAAAGTCGAAGCCCTGACCTCCTTTGCAGGTATCTCGCTCACCACGATGCAACGGAGACAATATAGCACCATGCGAGCTTCAGCAAGCGCCTTAATAATCTCTTCATCCTCCACCTGCCAAGTGAAAGGAAAGAAAAATTGATGAGGTAAGAGAAATTTATCTCTCTTTATTAGCTATGGTGGAAGGCGACCAGGTTCTGCGGATGTAACTTATCCAGACGATTAGATGCGACATTGAAATAGGAACATCCTGTGTAGAGAAGATGGGGACTACCTCTAATATTTTATCGATGACCTCCAAGCTTCGCAGCCTCAAGTTTTCATGAAGCTCGTCCTTGCTTGCGGTTCTCAAGATAGGATACAGATACTCTTGGAGTTTAGCTGCAGTGAACGGAGAGAGGCGTAAGATTCTCGGAGCTGCGGAATCATCTCGTTTGAGTAGTTAATGTCGACTTTATGCATCCTCAATTGCTTATGCAGCGTGTCGGATTAAACACTAAGTTGATTGAATTTGACAGCGAGGTCTCGTACAAGAAATGCCGAAGCAGGGTGATGGTTGGAACCAACCTCAAAGAACTTTAGACATCTCGTACAAGAAATGTCGACTTTATGAACTGTCAAGTGCCAAAGTCCCGACTCACTAAAGCAAAAACTTTCACAAGGGAACACCAGAAGTATGCATGAAATTCGATAAATACGCGTATTGATGAACCCGGTTTACTACAGAACACGGAGGGAAAAGCGCCTCAAGCATTTAGGACGCCCCGAACCAAATGCACTACCTTAGCTATCTCCGTACGCATGGATTTCAAAATGAAATCGCCCTTAATATCGGACACCAGAACTTATGCAATGCACGTAGCAGGAGTTTTCGACTTACCATTGACAAGCAACCTTTTGGCATCACCGTGAGAAGCTAGGCACTGTACAGGAAATAAAAGAGAAAATCAAAACATGGATTCATCAGGGTGAAATGCGAAATACAGGTAACTCCCCCAATCATTTCAACAAGCAAGGTTCAAAACTCTAACAAGTAAAACGAATATGAGGAAGTGAAGTAGAGCCATATGATCATAATAACCTTCAGAAGGACGAGAGCATCAGAAGCTCGCTCCGCGGCCACCACGGTGAGACACGGAGTTCTTACCATCCGGTATGCAGAAGAGACTTCCTGTGAAAGTGAAGGAGAATTAGAGGGCGCGCAAAGAGGAAGATGGTTGGTGTCAAGTGCGAACTGCCTGATCCTTGCGTACCTGAATCAGCACGAACACGATACCAGCGGAGCCCCACAGCATGGGCGCCAATTTCGGGTGGAATTCTCGGTGCTGCCGAGCGGACAAGAGTAATGCAGATATATTAAAATCGTGTCGAGATCTATACTAAAAATTGCACCTTTAGTGGGTGATTTTTGGCCCTTTGAGTGGATCATCGCTTGAGGCTACTGATGCAACCATGTGTACAAATATAAGCTCGCAGCCTAAGCTCGACCGTACCTTTCTTGTTCTGATTCTATTTTTTGTGACATTAAGTGGACTGCCGGAGTGAGCGAAAACAAATGAAGTCAATTGAACTTTCCTAGCTGGTCTAAAAAGCTGAGCGACAGAAATTACATGCAGCAGCAAATAACTCGCGTGCCAAATAGGATCAGCTGTCAATCCTATAAATGACTATCGTGTCACAATATATGTCTAGGAAAAAGACAAGAACATGAGACGAGTAGG
>JAGVVM010009072.1:0-27209 GCA_019149425.1 Psidium friedrichsthalianum
AGTGAGGGAAAGGAACAGCTTTACCTTTGTCTTATTTTGTTGTTCACAAGCGTTTTATCATTGTGCAGGTTCTATTGCTCTCAGTAACAGTCACCCTTCATATCGAGACTCGTGCCCTTGCCGGGCCTGCTCATACTCTACCTATCCTTCTCCTTTCGTTGTTTTGATATTAAAGGCTGCATCCGTAAGCTAGTTACGAACGAGAATCTAGATGAGTCGCGCCTCGAAACGCGGAATTTTTACCTTACCATGTTCACCTTTCTCTCAGTTATTAACCTTCTTTCCGGCTCGTTACTCTTGTCTCTCCTTGTAAAGCAGGTGGATCATCGAAGTGTTGTTGGGGTTAGACTCTGAAGCTTAGTCATGAGTGGTACCAGGATGGACCGTGAACTATCATGATCGCATTGAGGCTGAGTAACTGGCTACCAGTGACCTAAATGCAATGCCGCCTGGGTACTGCCCGTTTACGTCGCAAACGTGATATATGCCTGCTTGTATCCTTATCGAGCGTTTGAAAGTAATTAGTCACGAATCGAGCGAAACATCGCGAGCTCATATATGGACTCCGAGTTTTTACATCGCTACGGGACTATGTGGGGCTCCTTTGGAAACCGTGATATCTGCCTATGAAAGACGGGTTCAAACCCCAACTTAGCGTTCAGGTCGGTAATAATATAGGCTGATGAGATTCGAACCCTAGACCCTCAATAAAATAGTCGGTCACCCACCTCACCGTTCCTCTTACTTCGGGAGCGTCCAGCCAAGTAAGCAAAACCAATCGAGGTCTGTTGCTAATTGTGAGCCAGCACAGAGGTGCGACTACAAGAGAGAGAGGGGTGGCGCTGGGGAGAGAGAGATGAAGAGCCAGAAGATTTTTCATTGCGCTGATGTGGCCTTTGTACAGATGAAGGAGACTCGCCAACCCATTTTTTTCCCCGAAACGGTACACCTGACGCTACTCCGGCGAGGGTGTCAGGAGAGACATAACATTACCATTACAAAGCTGAGATGTCTTTATGCAGAGCCCAACCACAACAACAATCATTCCAAAAACACAGTCATAGCAAACAATATAAATTTTTATTGTGTTTCAGGATGAAGTCAAGACGTCTCCCCGAGGGTCCTACTGCGCTTGGGTTGTGATTCAGGCTTTTGAAGCTGTATCACTCCCATCAAAGCTTCTGTATCTAGGCTCGGAAGTCTCATCTCACACACTCTTGCGGAGGGACCAAGCCCGCGACAGCCACCAGCCTCCTCTGCTTCAATCTTGCTACTCCCTCAATCTCGTACTCATCTGCCTCTCTCTCTCTCTCTCCTTGCCAAAGAATTTCCAGCTGCGAATACAATTTGCAATGGTCGCACTGCGTCGTCTTTATAAGCTAACCCCCTCTCGTTTATCTTTGCCCCTATGAATGGGTGGGCCGTAGGAACGATCACTCGAATCCTTGTTGCTGTCCATGAAGTTTATACATGCAGGTTTTGAAACCAAAAAGAGTCCGAGTCTATGGTGTTATATACAGTTGTGTAAGCAGTTGCGGAGTTATTTGCACTTGAGAGTTTTAGAGTGAATGGGAAATAGAAATCCTCACTCATATTGGGGTGTGACTTTGGTTCACGGAAACTCCAAGATTTTCAAAAATTTTTTTTTAAAAAAATGCTTGTATTATCATCACAATGATGAATAAACGAATTTTATATTATAGTGAAAATAGTTAGGTATAAAGTGGTTATCGAATAATGAAAATATTTTTCATCGACATATTTCTCTAAAAGATCAAGCGTTGTTTTTTTAAAAAATATTTTTCAAATCTTTGAATTTTTCGTGAAACAAAACACACCCTACGGTCCGCTTTTCCTTGATAAGAACTATACATAGTATCATCTGCGCAAAACTCCAATGACAACGGTTCATATTTTTCATCTTTTGTCTAAATGGGTGAAATATAGATGCCCAGACAGCAAATATCTAATCTAGCCCAAAGGATCTTATTTTTATGGATCCACAGGAACAACTAATGTTTTTTAATTTTTTGTCTTTGTTAACGAGTCACCCGAAAGCACAGTGGTTAACATACTTAAATTAGAAATTAGTTTGATTTCATAGAATCAGATTGTGCATATCACACAAGTGTAGTCAGTACGCGGGTGACATAAACAGAAACTAGGCGGATTTTATGCAATTGTTTACAGTGAATTTTTTCTTTTACACAAATGGTCAAAGCGACTTACTACTTCGCCTAAGCAAGACGTCCTGATGGCGCAGTGACCACACAATACACATAATACACCCTAATTAACTTATAGTGAGGAACAATTTCACTAACGCCTATAAAGTGTAATCATGGTAAGAGGGGTTATCGTGGCATTGCGCGCTGTGAATTGGAATAGACATCCTTATGGAGGATAGATATGTGTCATTTAGTCAGGCTCAAGAGCTTATATTTCCTCATTACTAAGATTGTCAAAAGCTCCAAGAGGGCTCAATAAAACTCCTGCAGGCACTTCAAATATTTTTGAGTTCCCAAATATGCTACTAAAAGCAGTCTTGATCATGCCTCATTCAAGTGGGTTGATCTACATGAGGTACATGTTGAGTATTAACACATGAAATCAAGAAAAGCCTTTTTTTTTTTTCCGACTATATTAACCCTAATGATTATCTCTTTTTAAATTTATTTGGTTGCCCATCATTAGTAGGTTCTCACTATCCTTGCCACACACACACATGAATGCTTTTTTGGTAAAGAGTATCGTAGTTTGACTGTATGCTTCGACAGACTTGTATTCCTAATCGAAGACTACTGCTCTGAATTATGATAATTTTTTTTGAAAAATAGCTAACATCGTACCTATCTATTGCTTCCATAAAAATGAAAAATAGCAAATGATGTTAATTCGGAGGATTTTTCTTTTTTACGGGATAATAGAATGGGAGGGGCAATCTGGCAATATTGATCTTATTTGAGCTTTGACTATATTAAATGTCACCCAAGAAAAAATAAATTCTTCCTTGTATTTGCTTCCATAATAAATTATTTATATTTTTTTTATAAAGAGAATCCTATGTCCAACCATATTGAATATGTAGTTCCCCATATATGATTATGAGTAAGACTTTAGACGTGATCATCTATGATTATGAAGCAAGACTTTAGATGTGATCGAGCATCATTTTTGGGTGTTCCTAGAGCCATCATCCTCACCGTGATAAGATGGCTCAATCTTGATTTGGGTTCTATGAAGTTGACTGAAATCATGTTGATATGAGTTAAATTTAAATATTAAGTTTTGGCATATTCTTGTTACGGCGCTTGCCCTTCTTTAGTCCTATTTCTTTTTAGCCCTGAATCCATTTTTTTCCCTATAAGTTGAAAAATGACTTTCGTTTGATGTGAAATATAGTTCATCTAAAATTATTTATGACATTTTCAAAGCATTGATGGGACGGAGATTACTTACTTTTTTAAGTTACAACGACCATAATATAGAGCGAGTAAGAATCCAAGGCTAACGATGTTGGTCTCTCTCTCTCTCTCTCTCTTTTTTTTTTTCGGATAACCTAGAGCACAAGCAAAGAGGTCCGATTATCTAGAACTCATAATACATCATGCATATCTCATATACCCATCAGTCTAATTTTTTTGCCCTGCTATGTGGTTGTAACCTAGAGCAATTTGCATGTATGTTGGTAACATTTCTGTTCCAAAAGTGATTATGATTAAAAACACTTTTTTGATTTTGTTCTTTTAGAGAATCAGAATGCGTTTGGTAACTACATAAAATTTTTGATTTTGTTGTCCAAAAGTGATCCTAAAAAATTGATCATAAAAAAGTGTTATAGGAAGAGACTGAGAAGTCCATTTTGAAAAGTGATCCTAAAAAGTGTTCTTTTTTTGAGAACTAGCTTTTTTTTGTTTCTGATTTTTGGTCCAAAAGTGTTCCCGGGAGCAGAATCAGAAACAGAATTATTTGCGTTACAAACTGCTTCTGATCCTTTTTTGTTCCCGGGAACAGAAACAGAGGAATAGAAAATTACCAAACAGGCCCTAAAATTGGGAGAGCAATGTTCCGCCCACCTATGGCTTAGGAAATATCATGTAAATCTCATAAATTGATTGAGTTTAGGTTTTTGTGTCTACGGATGCGGTTTTAATTTAGAGCAGTTTTCCATGCTCGGCAATGACCTTTTTCAAGCCACCCATTTATTATTATTATTATTATTATTATTATTATTATTATATTATTATTTGCAATCGTTAAATCTAGTGAAATGCACATACACGATCGATCATTTGCTTAGTTAATGAATATATAAAGGGAAAAAATCATAAAAAAATCATAATCTATGCCTACAAGTGACACATTCAACACAAGCTTTTCTAGTGACACCAAATTCCAAACTTATACATTTTGACATATTTACTTAAGCTTTTTTTGTGATACCAAAAACCCCAACTTGTATCCCTATGATATATTTATCCCGAATTTTTCCTTGTGACACTAAATTGAGGTAAATGTGTCACGGAAGGCATACTTCGAGAATTTTTTTTTTTAAAATTGTGTGCGGCTTTTATCCAATTATAAATGACCCAATGAAGTGGTATCCCATTAGATGGGGAAAACCAGAATTGCAATCTCCACCTTTGTCTCACACCACTACTCCCAAAACTAGAGAGCATTCTCTCTCATCTCACCCCTCTCCAAACAAATTGCATTAATCTGCAATTAAAACAGGGGCTCACGCTACTCGATAAGACGTTGTTAGCGTCAACTCAGAGCTCATCAACTTTAATTAAATGCACAAGTCATTCCAAAGAGACATATTTGACCCAAAAAAAAAAAATTCCAAAAAAAGAGACACAAAACTTATATGTCCAAATTTTTTTTACAGTTCAGCGACAAGCAAAAAAACAAATACTTAATGTTCCCTCCATTGGCAGTAATTATTTTTTTTCTTATCTTTTCCCCTCCAATTTCTTGGTCGACAGTGATCATTAGAAGCAAAGGAAAATGAAAATGGAGAATGCCTTTATTTCTTGGGTGATCTGTCTCGTCCCTTTCGAAAGTCAGTGCACAAGGCCTCTTCGCCATGCCCTATTCTCTTTTCTTTCTTTCTTTTTTCACAAGGAGATCCACAGTGCATCAGCCAGTAACATCATAACACCAAAGAATAAGATAATAGACTAGGAGAAAAAAAAATCTTCAAAAATCATAAACTGTATTCGCTGTGATTCATTTATCAACAATTTTTTTTTTGACACGAAAAATCTAAACTTGCACCCGTGTAATATTTTATTCCAAACTTATAACTTTGCGATACATTTATCATAAATTATTTTTTGTGACACTAATTGTTGAGGTAAATATGTTACACGGACAAAAGTTTAGGATTTTCAGTGGCATAAGAAATTTTTGAGAAAATGTATCACTGCGGTATAAATTCAGGGTGAATGTGTCATATGGGTAAAAATTTAGAGTTTTTGTGTCACCAAAAAATTTTGAAATTAACGTGTTACAGTGAGCATTGTTTAGGGTTTTTGGTGATGTTCTTCCTAAACTACAAGAGTAGTGTAAAACTCACAGTATAATCATAAAAAAAAAAGGAGTAGAAAAATGAGAAAACCAAAAATAGAAAACAGTACGCCTCCTGTTCTACTCCTGTTTCTCTTGTAGATGTGAACCCCACCCTCCTCACACTACTCATTGAATGCCAACTTTGAACAAATAGCTAAAACTGAGCCACCAAGAGAGAGAAAAATACAGCTTTGTCTTCTCCCTCTCCTCTCTCTGCAGGTGCAATAAGAGAGAGAACACAGCACTAGGATGAGCCCCAACTTCTTCTTCTTTTTTTGTTTTTTTGCCCTTTCCTGTGAATAGTATCTTTATACCTTTTTTTTTTTTTGCAGAGTTTTTGAGTGGTCATTTTGTGCAATGTGCATGCTTCTGCATGAAGCCCTTTTGATCACGCTGAGTAGTATTTTTTTGTTTTACAGAGTTTTGGGTATCACTGTTAATGAGGTGGTTAAGCCTTTCCCCCTTTTTCTCAAGTTAATGTAAGGTAAAAATGGGGTTGAGAATGGAGCCGCGTCGCCATGTGGCTTGACCACGAGGCTCGATCGTTTACTTCTCTACTAATTTTTTTTTTTGTTTGGACTATATAGACGATCGACGAATGTATTCTTGTAAACTTTTCAAATGCAATTCTCCGCTGTTATATTGATCCGTGCTATTCTCTCTTTTCAGAAAGAGATTTCTGATCATATAGCTCATGGTTATCATAGTCGCTATCATTTTGCGTTGTTCAAATTAGGTTCTATCAACAAACATATTCGAACGGTCTCTAACTCCAAATAGATCGAATAAAATAGTGGCTGAAAGCTCTCGGAAAGCTATTTATTATTTTTGAACGTTTTTCAGTGCACACATAATAACTGTGAAGTTATATGAATTATGCGATTTCCCGAACAACGACTAGATTCTTATTGTCATTAATATTACTCAAAAGGAATTATTGGTGCCTATGCTACCGAATTACATGCTCAAATTTATATGGGATTTCAATTTGATAAATCATTCTAAAAATTTAAGTTCCTTTTTAAATGGACATATAGTTATACTCTATAAAAATAAATATCGAAGACGAAAAGTTATCTTCCTTTATATATATATTTTGTAAGAAAAAACTCAGTTTATTGTTGTTGTTATATATACACACACCTACAAATTCTTCTAATAATTGGAAAACATAAATGTGGCTTTCTTCATCATAAATTTAGCATAAAAAGCGTAAAAACTCTATTTATTGAGACATGCCCTATAATCCACCGTCGGTGATCCAAATTCTAAATTAAAATTAGGGAAAATTTCATATAGTATTTGAAATGCTCTCATTTTCTCAAATAAAGATCTAAAATGCTTTTTTTTTCTCGAATAAGACATGAAGTGCCCTTTTATTTTAAAGAAGGGTATGAACAATTGCATTTTTATTTCCTTTTCTTGGTTTCTTTTTTTTTTTTTCTTTGTTTCGAGCGGCGACCCTTGCTCAGGCTCTCGAAAACCACGGCGAGGCGTCCCTTGTGGCGATCGAGGGCGGGCTTGTCTCTACGGCCACAGGCGAGGCGAGTTTGCCCTCGAGGACTGCCAGGGGATGCCTCATTGCGGCCGATGAGGGCCTGGGCGAGGGTCGCCAGCAGCTAGTAGCCCCTCGTCGGCAGAAACGAAGGAAAAAGGAACAGGAAAGAAAAAAGAAAAAGAAATTGAAAAAAAGGTAAAAGAAAATGAATAGAGAGAGTACTTTCATTTGAAACTAGATTTACTTCAAGTCCTTATTTGAGAGAAAGAGAGCAGCACTTTTATTCTTTAATTGAATTTTTTTTTCCTATAATTATATAAATGAAAAACAGACTTTGATCGAAGATATATTCTTTTTCCCTAATTATAATAGCACCCCTCACTCAGAAATTTCACCATGACATGACTCGAATCTAACTGGTCAAAAAACATTAAATTTGACGTACTATGAATTCGGCTATTCACTTTTCTTTCGAGGAACTTATAATAATGCCGTCATGATTGATGTGAAACTAGAATATTGCAACCTCTACACACCCACACAGACACACACACGTTGTGTATAGCTATATAGCCATCCGATTGATGCCAGTTTTTTTTTTAAAATTTTGTGCCGACTCGTTCTCTTGTTGTTGAGCCATGAGGAGATGAAATGATCTACGTGTGTCAGACCAAAGCAATAATGCAATGGCCCTTGTCTAAAGTGAGGGGTGAAATGAGGTGAATTTCATTTCGAGCGCTTCAAATACATATGGTACATCAATATAGTAAAAAAAAACAAAAAAAATCCACTTTCGGTCCTCGAGTTTCGTGCTTTTTGCAATCGGTCCTTGAACTTTCGAATTTGCCTACTCAAGTCCTTCCTGCTTCCGGATCTGATTGATTAGAGCCGTTGTATTAGGTGGTCGCAACAAGAGTCCGACGTGATAGAATATATCATCTTCGCGGACTATCAGCTAACGTGGGGTACCAATGACCCTGGAAGATGAAAACAATTAGAATCGAACATGAGCAGCGTCTCACAAGAACACCGCTTTCGAGCTTCTCTGGTAAAAAAAAAAAAAAAAACTTGGAGGGTCCATCGGCACGTCGGCTCCGGTTAACAATAATTGGAGCTTGATGGACTTGAATGGAAAATTCGTGCAAGTACAAGTACTTGATCAGGCGAATCGGAAGTTCAAGCACTCAATTGGGAAAAAAGGAACAAAGTTCAATAGCCAAAAGTAACATTTTACCTATCGATATTCAAAAGATCAAAGCATTTTGAATAAATTTCAAGGGACGTCGTCATTAGGATCTAAAACTCCAAATAGACAACATTATTTTTTTTTTTATAAATACAAGTATTCAGATCTTTTAACTCGACCAATTCTTCAGATGCATGCAAATTGTATCATTCACATGCATTGATAAAGTTCCACCTCAAGATGATAGCCGCAAGCCTCAAGGTTACTCTAACTTAAAACATCCCGTGTCGCATGTCTATGAGGTTTTACCGATCTTATATATGCGTATGTGACCTCTTTTGACTTTGGGCTTAAGTTTTTTTTCGGTTCGGACATTCTAAATATAGTATTATAGTTAGGGTTTGCATGCGTGGCTCCCATTTTAGCTCCACACGCGTTTTCTCTCATACAGTTTCGATTCGACCGGCACGCAAGAGGAGGCGATTAAAGTATCCTCGGCCAACGTGCAATCTTTCTTCATCTATAAGCCTAAAACATTCGGCTCGTCCACCCCGACGCTCTGCAACACCGATATTTTCAGCACAAAGCTCGCACCCACATCCCATAATCGAAACTGATGACTCGATCGTGGAGCACAGGTATGGATACCCGACATCACATTATTCACACACACACTTACATGTATCAAAATGTCTGTGAAGACACATGTTCACTGAATCGATATTCGACCTAGACGTGCTAGATAGTGCGTACAATATACGAACGGGGAGGGGGGAGATGGATACAACGTAGGGAAATAGAGGGGGGGAAAGAGTGTGGATGTGGGTCAAGCTCAGTCGTGCTGTAGGGCACGTAGGGCAGCAAATTCAGAAGAAAAACTCAAAAAGAGGGTATTTGGGGACCAACTGATGGAGACATTTGATCCCCTTTAAGTTTCTATCTTGTCACACTGCGCGCACACACCATTGGTCTACCCTCCTTCCCTAGCCGACAAAGTACACTCCCCCTTCTATCTCTTTTCATCGACATCAACTTTTGTTGCTCCCCAAAAGTGAGAGTTACACATACACATATGTCTCAGTAGTCCATTTTCCCTTTTTTTTTTTCCTTTTGCAAGAATAGAAAGATCCATCCGTACCCTTATAAAGTTAAAATCGGATTAATGAGCTCTAAGTTGTGACATCAATCCTATGCAAATTTGAGTAAGGATGCTTAAGCCGGTTACATTTGAAAATGAGATTTTCTTTGATGAGACATCGGATAAGTAGGTTTATAATTTTGTGGGCATCTCCCGCCTATGGACTTAACATAGAAAATTAAAAGTAGGCTTGGACCATGTTAGAATTCTTCAATCATAGGTGTGATTGAATGAATTTATTTCAGCCAGAGATGGACGAAAACTCGGCACAAACAAACGTCGACGAGTTCCATGCTCGTATCCATCAATTGGAACACCGGCTGAATAGAATAAAACACAAATCGAGGTACCCGTGTCTCTGATAGGCGAGTCGCAAGTTTAGATCGTTGCCATATGTAAGTTTAACTAAATCGAAAGCGGTGGTCATGTCTGTGTTCATAACCGGCAACCAAATGCGCGGTCGGTGAAAAAATTAACCAACATTGGCCTAGCGCTTGCACCTGCTCTTGATTGTTCTCTCTCTCTCTCACTCACTCACTGAACAATTTTAGACAGATGGGTTTTCTTTTGTCCAAGGACTATGGTTTTGTTTCGGAAACGGGGCGTTGCTTAACGGGCTCGTGGGTGTATCCGACCCGTTAAGTCTTTTGCGATTGGCAGACGGTGCTTCTTCTTCTTGTCACGGTCAGAGCGATACAGTGACAGCTTCTAAACCCACGTATTCACTTTGCTGTACCCCAAAAGAGGAGTAATAAGAGTCGTAAGAAGCAGAAGCCTGCTGTCTTCTTCCCCCACCATTTTCTGCCACGCCTTCCTCTTCTCTCTCTCTCTCTTCCCCTCTTGTGGTCCAACTCTCTCTCTCTCTCCACGTTCGCCCATGATATAAAACACAACGCGGATTCTGTTGTTTCTCTTCAGTAAGAGTTGAAAGAGTGTCTGCTGCTGCGCGGGTCTGCGTGGAGCAAAGAGGAGACAGAGAAGAAGAAGAGAGATGGATTGGCATGGCGACTTGAGAAGCTTCAGTAACGTCTCTTTCCCTGAATCTTCCATTGGCTTCCTCAACCCCAACTTCGCCCAATACCCTCCTGGTATGTTTCTCTGCGCATCATTTCCCTTCTCTCCTCTCGAACTTGCCTATTGCGAATCGATTTCGACTTCAGTTTGAATGCATCGTTCTGCATCTCTTGGGTTCTGCTGTAGATTCCAATGGCTTTTCAGTTCAAGAGGATATGTACATGATTAGTATAACCATCACCTTTCCTTAAAAAGAAGAGCAAAACGAAGGAGGGCGAAAGAGGAAACCTCCATTTGCAAAGAGGAACATTCTAATAAGGGTAAATGAGATCTTCCAGAGATATATATATATATATATATATATATATATATATATATATATATATATATATATATCAGGGGAAATTGCACTAAAAAAGGAATTTTTTTTGATTTAGAGAATAATGATCATTTACTAATGTTTGAGTGAAAATAATATGTGAAAGCTGTTGCATTCTTGATGTCTCTCCCACAATTGGAATATATGGCAGTACACCAGCATCATACGTTTAATTGTTTACAGGTATGGAGCTGAAGCACCACCACCAGCACCACCACCACCTGCCGTCGTCCTCCTCGATGGCCGAGGCAGCCCAGAGCGACGCGGTGGTAGCGGCGGCAATGGACAAGAAAAAGAAGCTGACGAGCGAGCAGCTGGAGATGCTGGAGAGGAGCTTCCAGGAGGAGATAAAGCTGGACCCGGACCGGAAGATGCGGCTGTCGCGAGAGCTCGGGCTCCAGCCGCGCCAGATCACCATCTGGTTCCAGAACCGCCGGGCCCGGTGGAAGACTAAGCAGCTCGAGCGCCTCTACGACTCCCTCAAGCTGGAGTTCGAAGCCGTCTCGAGGGAGAAGCTCAGGCTCCAAGAGGAGGTACTTCTTTTGCGTATGAGGATGCAAGATGAGCATTTTTACTCTCTCGCTCAAAATGCAATCCATGCACATACCAAGAAATCGTATAAATATAATTATACAACGGCATGTCTGTGAAATTTACCACTTGACAGATAGTATTTTCATGTGAAAATGACACATAATTACTTCTCAATGTGTATTACAATCATACTAATCTCTCAACTAACCTGGCCTCCCCCCACAAAGGTCTCAAGATTGAAAGCCATGGTGTGCGACATCCAAGCTGCCAAGAAGAAGCAAGCCTCCACCGGCTACACCGACATCTCCGGCGACGAGACGGTGGAAAGCACTCGCTACTCCGGCGAGGTCCGCCACTGCAGCGACCTCCCGAGGGCGGGGGGAGGAGGAGTGACGCCGGCGGCCTCGACCACCCAGCAGCACCACCTCGCGGGCTCGAGCTACCAGCTGTTCACCCTCCAAGACTACGAGTCCAACTCCTACTGGGGCGTCCTGCCGTCATCATACCCATAACACTGTAACTTCTGACTCGAATCGTGATGAACGTTTAATTAAAGGCTTTTATTAGGGTAATGTTAGGGACTGATCATGGTAGCGTTTAGGAAGAAGAAGGGGGGAGTTGCCCCCATCTTGCTGTGACCTTTTGTTGAACTATAGTAGACTTTCGGAGTTAGTCAAAAACTTCAATTCAGCTTTCTTGGTAGCTTGGTGTGAAGAAGTAGCTTCAAGCCTGTTGTTGGGAAAGGTCTTTTGGCCCAATATCTGATGGGCTTCATTTCTCTGAGGACAAGTTTTCATTTTCCATCAAGCGGAGAAGAACATCGGTGGCATTTTGAGAAGAACATAACGCAAAATCTTTGGAAATCACAGGGGAAGACAAAAAATCAAAAATAAAAAATGAGATGAGATATAAGTTGTATTAACACAAAACAAAGCGTAAAAATCAAAACGATTTATCTCGCTTTCACCTAGTTAGGCACCTAGTTAGGCAGGGGATCACGAGAATTCTAATTTGGATAATTTGAGCTTGATTTTTTTTATTAATGTAAAGCATGTTATCGTTAATAATTTACGTTTAAGTCCATGAAGAATATCTTTCATCCATTCATTTTTGTAAGCGATTCAAGCAATCAATTTTTTGGAAAATATCTTTTAAATCCTTCATTTTTTCGCCAAACAAAGATACCTCTAATTTGCTTTAAGTTGAAATGATCCGTTGATTGGCTGAGAAAATGATTAATTGAGATGACATGACATAGACATAAGCTTGTCCATATTTGACTAATGAGAGCCAAGCATACGGATCGTCATTCTTTCGAATTAAATCTGCCGTCAATTCCTATTAGACGGAAAAAAAAAAAAAAGCAACCGTGGTGGAATTCAGAAAAAAAATTTCACCGAAAATCCCACATGTAAATTGATTTCATTTGAATCAAATCTCAAAGAATTTTTTTCGCTTAACTAAGGAAAGTTCCTTTTTATTTCAGTAAAATTAAACATTCACGAAGTCAACAGCAATGAAAACTTGGGTCCATCACATTTCCCAGCTAATTTTGGCCGTGGAAGTAGCAGCTCCCTTCGAGACGGGGAAGGGCACGGTTTAAAGCAGCACGAATGAGATGGCATTGGTGGTCGCCGACACCACCGTGTTCCGACAGGGCATCACCGGCCGGCATGGCCGTGTTAACCTGACGGTGGCAGCGTCAAAGGGTGGCAGCGCCCCTTGGACGGCACCAGCGCAAGAGGTGGAGGGGCCGCGGAATCCGCAGAATGTCCGTGGAGGAGTTGAAGGAGAAATCTGTTGTCTTCGAACTTGATGATGGGAAGCCACAAGTTGTGGGGTTCTAGGAGCTTGCACATGGAGGAGACTAAGGCAGCGTGTTTGGGTTATATTAGTGATGATCGATTCCAGGTCCAGTCCAATTTCCCTCAAGAACCGGGAACTGGACCGGTAATCCCAGTTCCTAATTTGTCGGAACCGGAAACAGGACCGATCATCCCGGGAACCGGATCGGACTGGACCAACAAATGGACCGGACCGGACAAAAAAAAATATAGCCAAAATTATTCTATAATTGTTGAAATCAATAACGTTATAGAACTTCAACGTCTATGTAAAATGACTTCCCAATAGCAAAAAACAAGAGGTCCAAGGAGCCGAAAGAGATTCATAGACTAAATTAGGAAAAAAAATTTAAAAAAGGACCTGTCCGGTCCGATCCTAAGAACCGGGAACCGGGAACTGGACTGCCCATTCACCGGTTCAAATTTTAGGAACCGGGAACCGGGCCGGACCTTTATAGAACCAGGAACCAGACCATCGGTCTCGGTCCGATCTAGGTGGTCCAATTCGCTCACTTCTAGGTTATATAGATGGGTGGGCTGCACAAGATGGGCTAATTCATCCCATTACCCATCCTAGATTCCATCCTAGATTTAACTATCAAATGTAGTTACTTTTTTCAAACCTGATAATGTTCACATCGGTTCTCACGTTCAATAGGCAAAACGGCGTTTTCTTCTACAGTGAAGAACAGAGAGAAGAAAGTGAGAGAAAACTGACGACAATCTCCCAACGTTAAACGGGCAAATGATCTCTCAAGGGATTACTAAGGGTACATTTAATATGTGAAAAATCGAGGTGCGTTCATTCTGTGATGTACTTCTCCGATCAGCGATTCAAGATGATTTTAGAGCTTGTTAATTTCGAGTAATTCCGCTGCGTATGTATTAGGATTGGTTTCCTTTTATTGGCGTTAGAGCATTGTTGTTCTTGTATCCTGATTGTTTTGACTTAGATAGTTGAATTAGTGAGAAAAACACCGTTTTCGACTGCACTGTTCATCGACTTTTGATTTTGTTCTATTAATCAAAAATGATTTTTGAACACATGGTCAGAACAGGCTCAATCATACGAGAAATTTGAGTGGTCCGCTATCTTGAGGTGTCCCGAGGTAATCCGTCCTTTATCTCATAACTGGGTGCATATGAGAATTCACTTAATCCACAATGAAAAGTAAAGACTTATGAGGATGCTTTGCACCGTCTTGAACTAGAGGTGGATTACCTTCTGGTGGCTAAACCAAAAAATCAACATTTGTTATGCAGGTTCACATGGGGCTTTGAGTTCTAAGTGTAAGTGCCAAGGTGGGTTTGATAAATGAAAGGGCAAGTGTATAGATTTTTCAGGGAAGAGACTGAAGTTTAATCAATATGGGAAAAGAAAGCGTCCTTTCAAGAAAAATGTCTCAAAAATGAAATGTTTTTACAGTGGTAAGAAGGGTTAATTTGCTCGCTACTATGATGAGCATAAGAAAGGAGAAACCCTTTGTACACTTGAGAGTGTTATTTATGTCTATAGTTCTATTTTCGTAACTGAACCTTTGTGATATATACTCAAGGGAGACAAAATCATGTAGTGAAAGACATCTCAGTCTTCGTGGAATTTCAATGAGTTTCACATGGAGTAAAGTGAATTTATGTGGAAAACAATTTCTAAGTGGAAGTCAAAGGGATTAAAACCTGCCAATTATGTATGAGTAGTGGGTGCACCTTGTTCCTATATGATGCGTTTTATGCTCTAGAGATTCATCGAATTTTATTTTCGCTGTTAGTATTGCTTAAACTTGGTTTTTTAGTTTAAACTTTCATAACAATGTTGTTGGCTTGTTGTTGGAAACAAGTTATTATAGTTCTAGATGGTTTTATTGTGCTAATTATTAAATACAATAATGTGAATATTTGTTATTGCATTATTCACATCTTTTGAACTTTGTAATAACGATGTGAATGTGTGGCATGCTAAGCTGGGTCAGATTAGCCAACAACGAATAATTAGATAAGCCAAAGAGGCTTATTGGGCGATATTGAAAAAATCGATTTGCCTAATCGTGAGCATTACCTAACGAAACAACACCTAGGAAACCATTTGAAAAAGGAATAAGAGCTGAGTTTCATTTGCAATTGATCCATTTAGACATCTGTGGTACAAACAATGTGAGAGTAATGTATGGAGCTATCTATTGCATCACATTTATGGATGATTATACTTGATCCAAACATATTGATTTGATTTCTTGTAAATCTGAGGCACGAGTTGCTTTAAGAAATTTATGAGTTTAATAAAAAATCAATTGGACATGAAAATAAAAGCATTGAGATTCGATCAAGGTCGATAGTACTTACTTGATCAGTTTAGAGGTTTATGTGATGAAAAAGGAATATAAAGACAATTAACTATTCCAGTAACTCCTCAACGGAATAGAGTTGTAGAAAGAAGACAAAAGTCCTATCAGAATTGGTTAGGTTTGTGATGGCATTGGCTAATTTGCCAATCATCTTTTAAGGTAGTACTTCATTAACCGCTGTTTATATACTTAACAGTGTGCCTTTTAAATCAATTACTTTTACTCCATATAAGTTGTGCACACTTTTGAAAATAAGATTTGAGTTTTTATTAGACCTTGAGAATGTGTTACCTATATACAAGAGTTCTCTCACAAGTATGGAAAATTAGGCCATATAGGTAAAAAGAGTATTTTCATGAGATACTGAAAGCACTCGAAAGGGTATATGTTTATAGATGAAAAAGAAAGTGGGAGTATAATTGAATTTGAATCATGAGATGTCACATTCTTAGTGAATAAATTTTTGAAAAAGGACGAGATATGTGAAGTCTATTATGTATTTGAAACCTTGGTTCATGATAATGACGTCATTAGGGCATATCTTCCGAGTGGGAGTAATGTGAGAAATGGAGAATTTGTTTTGAATCAGTCTCAATTATATAACTTGAGGAGAAGATACCTTCATTATTTAATTTGAGTGGGAGCGTAATGGAGTGTGATGTACTTAGTGTATGATTTCCAATTAGGTGAACAAGTCGCAAAAGCGTTACTCGTTAATCTATCGATGTCTAAACATTGAGGGATAAGCTTTCATAGTCGCTTCATAAGAAGAGAATGAGTCAAGGAATGTGAATGAGGCGCTGACTTACCTTGATAAGGAAAAATACATATAAGTAATGGAGGAAGAGTTTGAGTCAATGAAATCGAATCGAGTTTTTGAATTGGTTGATCTTCCGAACAGACATAAAGCCATTTGAAATAAGTGGATTCTCAAAATAAAGCATATAAAGCTGACAACTCAATTGAAAGATATAAGGATCACCCTATGGCGAAAGGGTATAACCACCAAGAAAGAATTTATTATGAAGAGGTTTTTTATCATGTGGTGAGATTTAACTCAATTTACCTTATTCTGGTAATAGTGGCTAATGTGGATCTTGAATTACATCAAACGGATGTAAATACTACTTTTCTCAATGGAAAATAAAAAGAAGAAATTTATATGGAACAACTCATTGAGTTTGTTAGAGAAGACCAAGAATAAAAGGTGTGCCAACTTTTAAGATTGATATATGACCTTAAGAAATCTTCAAGAAATTGATATATACGTTTTCACAATGTCAAAGTAGCATATGATTTTGTAGTGATTGATGAAAATAATTGTGCATATATCCAAAAATCCAAAGATCAATTTGTGATCTTATCATTTTATGTTAATGATATGCACATTGTCAAAAGCAATGCGGAGTTTCTCAATACAGGTGAGAACTAATTATGTGCCAATTTTTGATATGAAGGATATGAATGAAGCTACATATATTCTTAGAATTAAGAGATCATTCAAATAGATCGTGATCTCTTTCACGAGAAACTTATATAAATAAAATTCTTGAATGATTTTATATGCAAGACTGTAAACCCACAGATATTCCTATTGCAAGAAGTGAATGATTGAGCCATAAAATGTGTCCTGAGACTCCATAAGAAAAGGAGCGAATGGAAAGTGTTTCATATGCTAGTGCTGTTGGAAACTTAATGTACGCTATGAGGTGTACATGACTTGATATTTGTTATGTAGTTGAAATGATGAGTGGATATCAATCCAATCTAGGTTAAGGACTTAAGACTACCTTTAAGAGATGACACTTTTGATTATTTCGTTGAGTAATCAAGGTAGAAATCTGTGCTTTTGAAGTTATACGGATATTGATTGAGGAGGAGATTTAGATGAGAGAAATTCTACCTCTGAATTTGCATTCTTACTTAACAATGGCGTCATAACAATGTATAGTAAGAAGCAAATATGTATAGCCTTATCCACAATTACAATCGAATTTGTGGCATTATTAGCAGCAGTTTGAGGGGGTATTTGTCTTAAGAGATATTTGAATCAACGAGGTGTTGCTAAGGGTGTTGTAAATTCAATTATTGGTTAATTGTGATAGGCAAGCAGTAAGAGTTTACACTAAGGATCCACTACAAGACGAAATATATAGACACGAGGTATAATTTTTATGAAAGATATAGTTGTACGAAAAGATGTGAATGTGCAATACATATCTACACATAAAATGATAGCAGATTCTATGACGAAGTCAATTTCTGTAGATATTTTCCTTGATCATGTGTTGATAAGGGTATTAGTTTCCTACATTGAAATATCTAAAATTGTGTCGAAGTTGGAGTATTGAATATTTATATTTTTTAAATTTCACAATAAATAGTATTTGTTATCATTATTGATGCCTATGAATTTGTTTGACATTTACGCATATTAATGTTTGGTGCATTATACTGAGAAAGTATATCAGATAGATAAGAGGTTAGTCTACTCACATGGGTAATCGCCTCTATTTTCTGTTTAATAAATAGAGATGAGATAATTTTAAGCTCAATATTTATGTGATAATTGAGAGTTTGAACTTAAAGTATAGATGTTGCCTTAATAAAGTGCTAAGATGATGACATATTATTTATTATGTCTAAAAGTGAAATAGCCCACATATTTTGCTTTATCTGTCTTTAATGCTAGATACGAGTTCTGATGGATTTTTTTAAAGAGAGTAGATTTGTAAACTTATGTTAGACATTGAGTATGTCTGAACTATCATTTGTATGATATTAAGTAGAAAGACATACGCTTCATGGGAAATGAGGGAATACCGTAATACATATTTCATACTAAGTATGCATGAAATGATCAATAAGAGTTGGCGAAAGTTCTGGTCTCAACTTTCAAGCCGTGTGAAATTCTTGAGGATAAAAATTCCCTCAAATAATAAGTCTCCTTACGATTTTTACTTATTCTCAAGATTTCTATTCAGCGTTCACTATCTTAGAGTGCTGCAAATGGTTATGGAATTGATTCGATCTAATGGGACATTTTTAGAAAAGCGAGTTGAACTGAAATTAAGATTTTTAAGGAAAGAGGAAGATCAGTTTATTTTGATGTCATATTCTATCTTTGTGTTCACAGGTCGACAATTATGATTATTTGAGTTTAATCATGATTGTGAATATAATGTATTTGAGTACTCAAGCAGATCAAGAGAGATATAATGTAAATTTGACTGATTGATATACAGTATTGCATACTGGATCTACTCTAAATTAATGTGTCCATTTTGAACTACTATATACTTCTAACGGATGTATGGTAACGAGCTCTCGTCGTATGCTGGTCGCATGAATTATTTGTTAATGTGAACCTTGCAGAAAAGAAAGAGTTATGGATAACCCATTATGGACGAGTGGAAAATGTTGGGTTTTATAGATGGGTGGGTCACCCAAGATGGGTTAATCCAGCCCATTACCCATCCAAGAGTTAACTATCAAAGGCAGTTACTCTTTTCAAATGTGATAATATTCCTGTTGATTCTCATGTTCAATAGGCAGTATGATGTTTTCTTTTACAGTGAAGAACAAAGAGAAGAAAGTAAGCGAAAAAATGAAGACAATCTCCCAACGTCAAACGGACGAACAATCTCTCGAGGAACCGCTAAGGGTATATTTACTATGTGAAAAATCGAGTTGTGTTCGTTCCGTGATGTACTTCTCCGATCGATGATTTGAAATGATTCTAGGGCTTGTTAATTCTGAGTAATTCCGTTGCGTATGTATTAGGATTGGTTCTCTTTACCGCGAGAAGGGGGGAGGCTCGTTCTTCACTTGGTTTTTGTTTTATCTTTCTCCTTCATGTTCTTATTTTCTTTTGGTTTGGATCACTTGGGTATAGATAAATCGTTGACAAATGGCTTTGTCAGACAAGAGATCGTTCGTTGGGGTAGCCTAATTTGCTTGAAGTTGGTCATTGGATTGGCTAGGGTTAAAGATTGGATAGAGGGACACGTTACTTTGTTTATGCCAGAAAACCCCTTTCTTCTTTGGCCAAAGAGTGACGGCCTTGATTTTCTCTCCTATGCATTCACGGTAGCTTTAAGGGAGGGATGGTGGCAGCGATAACGATGGTCGGATGTAATTGTGGAGCATTGAACAATTTACTTAATCTTTCTCTTTCCGATAATGCCTCGTTTAGGATGTGGGCGGAGGCAGCGGCGGGTCTTGGCGTGTCCCCGCCGCCGTCGCCTCCATCTCCTTCATCTTTGTCCCACAAATTTAGAGATGAAATGAGGGTGTTTGAACATGAAGAGGCACATGGCTCACATCGGTCTAACTCTTTTAACATTTGGTTGCTCTTGGGGCGATTCGACACATTTTGCACAATTGTGGGGGGGCCATTTGACAATTTCACATAAATTCAGGGGATATCTGAATGAAATTGGAGAGAGAGAGAGAGTCTCTCCAGCTCATTTGCCACAATGCTTGGAAATGGTGGGTGGCTGGCCAACTTTCATCACTTCCAATGCACGACGATATTCAGAAAGCTAATGCTGAGGTTTCTGAGCTTTGAACTGAAGTCCCTTTTTCTTCAAATGAGAAAAATAGGGGGAAATTCCATGCGTTTCCGAACACTGCAATTAACTAGAGATTGGGAATTCTGCGAAATAAACCTGTCCTGGACTCGCTCATGAAGTATGCTAAATTAGACTTGATCATGGATCCCCCGACCCTCGGGGCCTCGACCTTGCTCAGCCCTGACCCGCCTTGACTTCATGCATAGTTAATATTAGGAAACATCTTTCGTAAATCACGCTTAGCGAGTATTCATACAATTGTCATCATAACCTAAAAGAGCACACATCTACCTATCTTATCATGTCTATTCTATAATATATAGTTAAAGCATAAGTCCCGAACTTGTTCGCTCTTGGGATCGTCACATGACACTTCACTTTGTTTTTGTGATTGTCACGTGGCAAGACACAGGGCATAATTTTTCCATGTGGCTTACATTTGACCAACAAACATCGGTTTATTACTTTGTTATCCCAAAATTTTTTCCTTTATTGAGTTTAAATTTCAGAGAACAAAACCAATAAGAGAAAAGCATTAAATATATTCTCCAATTGATCTCTTCAAGAGAAAAGATGTCAAATGCATCCTCCAATATTTATCTTTCCACCTTTTTTTTTTCTCTCTCTCGTTAATTTGAAATTTGAAGAAAAGAATAAGTAGAGACAAACCATTATTAGAAGGTTTTGACAATATAGCTAGCAATTCGTTTAATATTTTGTTACTTATTTAAGCAAGTCGTTCCTTACTTATTGCAATAAGTGATTTTCGACCTAGAAAAATTCACTGAAGTATGTGTAGTTAGAAGCTATCGAAACGCACTCGATGATGTTAAAGTGATGAAAAATTTAATTTTCAGTGCTTAACGGAGTTAACGATCATGCCTAGCATCGCCCCTTTATAAATAAGCTTGCATTTCTAAACACGCAAAAATATGCTTAGTAGCGGATAACATGCATACAATAATATAAAAGACTTTATTTATTTATTTATGTGTAACCAAACCATGTTAATCATATCAATTAATCGCGTTTAAGCGTGGATAAACTCAAAACCAAATTTAATCGGATCACATTTGAATTTTGATTGCCGCATGTGCAGCACGGTCGAGCAAGCCGGCCCAAGCCCACAGGGCCTTTACAGATCAGACGGTCGGGAGGACGAGGACAACACCCAATGATTGAAGAGGATGCCACGTCAACCCGTCGGTGGGGCCCAAAGCACTCCGGATAAAGAAGGCCCGACCCGAATCCTCACGGGCCGCCCCGATTACTTGTCAAATCTCGAGAAGGCACGGACTACAATCACAGAAGGAGATGGCTTGACCTAAACTCCGATAACTTCACTCCGCGACAAGGCACCTGCAACTCACACCGAGGAATTTTCTCCCTCGCCTTCTTCTCCTCCCCCTCCTCCCCCCTTTCTTCTTCTTCTTCTTTTCGTTCTTCTTCGTCGTAGCCGGATCAGGGCGTCCGCTTGAGCTGTCGACGGCCCTGGGAAACCTCGCCGAGGACCGGAATCGCCTAGGAGGTTTTTTTTTTTTTTTTTGGATTGGGAGTTCGTGTTTTTCTTTTTTTTTTTGTGGGTTTTTTTTCCTCTTTTGGTTTCGTCGGAGGAGGAGGGGGAATGGCGGAGAAGCAGGAGCGGCGGCGGCAGCAGGAGGAGGCGGAGGCGGAGGACCGGAGCTGCGAGAGCAGCGACGACTGCTACACCTCGGAGGACGAAGGGACGGAGGACTACAGGCGCGGCGGTTACCACGCGGTTCGGATCGGAGACGCCTTCAAGGGCGGCCGATACGTCGTCCAGAGCAAGCTCGGCTGGGGCCATTTCTCCACCGTCTGGCTCGCTTGGGACACGCAGAGTTCCGTATGTCTCTCTCTCTCTCTCTCTCTCTCTCTATCTCCCGTTGGTGTGGAATGGCGTCATGTACATGTTTTGTGTGCTTTGCTGGGTTTCTAAGGGAGTCGGGGAATGACACAGGCTGAAGTATAGTTAGATACTTGATAGTAAAACGAAGTCATTTTGTGTGCGTGCGTGTGTTTGGTTTATGTCTGCCAGTGAAGATCGCAACAGATTAGCGGGAGGAAATTAGACTAGAGACTGAAGAAATTAATGTAATTGGATGTTGTTGGTTAGAGAATGAGTTCCTCATATGCTATGTGCCCCGTTGAAACTTGAGCTTTCCCCAAAAAATTCAAGCTAGCACACCTGTGGCACCGCTATTGTTCATAATTTCTTGTCCTGCTCCTTTAGGTTCTCTTTAGCCGACAGATTTGAATTTTCTGACGAATGGTTCTTATTTTTCTGCCTTTTATTCCCCAAATTGTTGAAATGCCAGCGGTATGTTGCTCTGAAAGTGCAAAAGAGCGCTCAACACTACACTGAGGCTGCCATGGATGAGATAACCATCTTGCAACAGATCACAGAAGGAGACCCGGATGATAAAAAATGCGTGGTGAAACTGCTGGACCACTTTAAGCATTCAGGTCCAAATGGACAGCATGTCTGTATGGTTTTTGAGTACTTGGGGGACAATCTTTTGACTCTCATTAAGTACACTGATTACCGTGGACTTCCTCTTCATATGGTAAAGGAAATTTGTTTTCATGTCTTGGTGGGTTTGGACTACTTGCATAGGCAGCTATCCATCATACACACTGATCTGAAGCCGGAGAACATTTTGTTGCTGACGATGATCGACCCGTTGAAGGATCCCAGAAAATCAGGTGCTCCTCTCATCCTTCCCAACAGTAAGGAAAATAATGTTCCCTTAGCTGGGGTTGGAAAGATGTTAGAGCTTTGAATGGGAGTCTGACTAAAAATCAGAAGAAAAAGATCAGGCAAAAGGCAAAGAGAGCTGCTCCAGGTCTGTGTGGAGAAAAAAGTTTCTGTGGAAGCTGAGTTGACTGCTGAAAACGTCTGCTGCAAACGATACTTGCCAGAACACAAAATCCGACTTGGGGGCTAATGAAGATCAACCCAGTAGTCCTTTGAAATGACAGAGTCTGGTGGAATAAAGGATTCCGGCATGAGAGGTGGGTAAGAGGGGTAGTCGCTCTGCAAGGCAGAAGCTGCTGGCATCTGTAGACCTGAAATGCAAGTTGGTCGACTTTGGCAATGCATGTTGGACTTACAAACAGTTTACAAATGACATCCAAACAAGGCAGTACAGGTGTCCGGAGGTCATACTTGGATCTAAGTATTCTACTTCAGCTGATCTTTGGTCTTTTGCGTTGTATCTGCTTTGAGCTTGCCACGGTGATGTACTATTTGATCCTCACAGCGGTGACAACTTTGATAGGGATGAGGTATGGCATCCTCTGGAACTATTTATGTTTATTTGCAGACCTTTTGTTTGCCAGAGACATTGCCTTCCTTTCTCTCCATTTGCATGCTGCAAATAATCGTCCTTTGTTATGAAGGTTTAGAAAATCATGATGGTTGTGGTTCTGTGGATTTATCATGTTATTGTTTAAGCAACCCTAAAAATGTCATAGCACAAAAAATTTAATTTTCCCATGAAGCAGAGAGTGTTTTCACCATCTGTTAAAATTATGTATGCATTTCTGAAGTAAAAAAAGCTGTTCTGGATGCTTTTGGGCTGCCTTAACAACCTAAATTTTCATTAATGAGGGGATTTGAGTGAATATGTATTTCATTTGTTTTCAATAACAAATGAGTCGGACTTATCGTTATGTCTTTCATTGAACTATATATGGCCATATGTGTGCCTTAAAAAAGGATTAACTGAATTTTTGAGGGGGCATGCATTTTTCTGCTAATGAGATTGCTTTCCTTCTTATCGTAAATGCGATCATTTTCAGCAATATTCTCCTCGTTGAATGATGATGAATTTTATGCTGGGCTTGTTTTTTTTTTTTTTTTTAAATCATTATCTAATAGATTTTTATCCTAAAAGGATGAACAAGAATGTGAGTATTCTAGCTATGGAATTTTTGACTATACTAGTTTGTTTTCAACTAAGCTAACTTATTAATTTGGAGTATAAGTTCACTTCAGTTGATGCTAAATAATCTGTTTTAGGACCACTTGGCATTGATGATGGAGCTCCTAGGAATGATGCTCGCAAGGTGAGATTGGTCTCTCACAAATATTTTGCGTCCTATGTTCTCAGACACATTGCATCTAACACCTCGCATTGTGTCCAATATTAGATTGCTCTTGGTGGTCGGTACTCTAGAGACTTCTTTAATAGATATGGTGACTTGAGACATATCCGAGGTTGCGGTTCTGGCCATTGAACAAGGTTCTCCTGGAGAAATATGAACTTAATCAGCAAGATGCTGATGAAATGACCGACTTCCTAGTTCCCATCCTAGACTTTGTTCCTGAGAAGCGACCAACTGCTGCGCAATGCCTTCTACATCCATGGATTAATGCAGGGCCTCGTTTGCTGGAGCCTTCTGTTCCTTCTGATCAAAATCAGGTAACTGAAGTTGTCAATTCAGCGAAATTTACCAAGGAGAAGGATGATAGGAGGCAGTGGAAGTTGGTGTAGGAAATATTGCCATCCATTCTGATTCTCAATCCACCAAAGATTCCCCATCCGGAGGTAAAGCCTCAAAGGCAGTCACAATTAGTTCATCTAGGTAGGATGTTTTTTTTTTTTGTATTTTTCATTCTTGGGAGCTTTTCGTCATACTATGTCCTGAATTACTCTGATCTTCTTGTAGAATTCTCAGTATTTTTGCCTTTGATATCCATATTTATCCTGTGGATAGATAATATTGAGTCCTAATGCAGGTGAAATTCAAGCTTATTGACTGCAAACGATGGGACTTGGAAGCTTGTTGACTGCAAAGGATGAGACTGGAATTTTCCAATCATCACTTCCTCAGGCAAAATTATGTGGCATTATGTATCATTCTTTCATGTGTAACAGGTCAGTCTAGCCTTTGCTATCTGCTGACTTGCCTGATGTAATGAAAGTTAATGCAATTTTTTTTACCTCACACCGTTGTTGAAATTGGACTGATTGGTAATTTAAAAGATTTGAGTTCTAGCGACGGCAATTTTTTCCCTTTAACTAGTGAACTTGATATGCCAACTTTTGTGTTACTCTTGAAGTAGATACGGGCCTAAAATATCACGAACTATTCCGAAGTACTAGCAGATTGCAATATAAATGGTGAATACTAGAGATATGGAGTAAAGTGCAGCCTCTATCTTTGTTGATTGGTCTGTGCCTTCATGGACTGGGAACATCATACCTGCTTGAACATATTTTCTTCTGTTAATACATAAGGCTGGCTTAATTGTAATTTGAAATAAGCGAGAAAGGTTGAAAAATGAAGTTGCAAGAAGCAAAACACTATGTAGGATGTCAGTGGGCGTGGAAGGATAGAGGAATCCAAGGCACATTACTTTTCTTCCATCCCCTTCTTTTAGAGTGGATGCACCATTTCTAGCTCTACGGTAGTAGTAAAGATGAAATTTGGAAGGAATGGTGGACTTGTTAGAACAAAAATAATGCATCACTTTTACCCCACCTTCGGGATAATTGAACTGGGAAATACCGTTAGACTTTTTGTTTGCTGCCTAAGAAGACACTCATACCTGCACAGTTCCGCTGGCTGATAAAATGCGATTTCCTTATTCTTACGCAATAGGTATGATCAACTTTTGGTTGTGAGGTTCAGCACCTGAGCACCTGTTCATATTTTGCGGCTTGGACGGATTAATGTAATTAGACCTATTTTGTTAGCACTTCTGCATAGACTCTTGAGTGATACGTCTAATGAGACCTTAATGCAGGATGATGAGTCCAAATTAGTAAGCTGACTCTATAACTTGAAGATAAATCCCAATGAACTATAATTCACAACCGGTAAGTTATTACTTTAGGTATCACGCCTAAAAGCTCCATATACATCACATCCGGGATTGAATAAACATCATACTACAGCAGAGAACTGCATTACACAATTCAAAGTAAACATTTGGTTAAATATAGTCTTCACTCACTATTGAATCAGAAGAACTAAAAACCATATATAGACTCTTCTAAAATTCTACTCCACCTTGAAACATGAAACCTAAGAAGCATAAATATTACTTCAAATACAATTCAGGGACATACCTCTCTATAGATACTACTAAGTCAATTAGGAGAACTCCGACCAGAAGAACTAGGAGAAGAATCCTTAGCCAGAGAAAAGAAGACTCCTAATCCCAGTAGAATTTTGTTCAGGTTGTACATTGATGCAACGGTCTTATTGCACTACACTTGGTGAAAACATCCATGTTGACCATCAACTCGTTTGATTGCACGGACTCACGGAAGCGTAACGCATGTATGACTGAAGTCCCAGACATATAAGCTTTTCTTTACTAGAAAAAAATGTGCGACTGTGAGATGACCTCGATAGAACGTATCAGTTGTGCTGTTCCTGCGCAATGAATTTTGATCATATTAGAAGGGGCTTTAGCGAGTGGCCTCTGGTAGGATGTAAGCTCAGTTGTCTTCCTCTGCGGCCCTGTTGGATATGTAGTACTCTCGATAGTCATTGCAAATCTTCTGTGTGTTTTATGATGCGATGATATCTGAAAGTAAATGGTCCTCTGTTCTTTGGTGTCTGTTGTAGCTGTTTAATCACATGAGGATGTCAAAGTAACGTAGAAGCAAGATGGGTGGCTTGTGCCAAAGCCTTTTTTCTTATGGCTTAAAGCTTGGATCGAGCCAATCGCTATTGAGGAAATGACATCTTGATCCTTCCTAGTTGGACAGTTCCTTGTTCCTGTTCTGCTTTTCTTGGTTTTGCTTTCATAGACTCATATAGAGGAGCTTCTTTCACGGTAAAAAGGATTGTTACCCGAGGACTGACGCCCTCTTAAGTTCCAATCTCAATACCTTTTTAACCTACATTTGTTCTTTTAATTCCATATTTGTTTTGACTTTTTAATAACATTAGTCTTAATCCTGAAGAATAGATATCTATTATGCAGAGAGAGAGAGAGAGGAAAAAAAATCCAAGGGAAGGGGGGGGAGGGAGGACTGGGGGGTGCTTAGGCGGGTAGACTACTTTGGTTTTGTTCTGTGTGTGTCGAGCTCTGTCGGCATTGTGTCATTGGTGGTCTTTCTAGCTTCTTTTGTCTGTTTTTTTCTCC
>JAGVVM010009073.1:0-22218 GCA_019149425.1 Psidium friedrichsthalianum
CCGCGTTTTTGCCCTTTAGTGAGAACGTTCCTCGACGGCTGTATCTAACACGTGCCCTTTGGACATCCTTAGCAAAACCTTTTGTGTACACCAACGGCTCTATTGCTCCATGGGTAGGGCCGTCCTGTTCTTCGCCGTTGCTGTATTTCCTTCTTCTTAATTTTGCCAAAGAAGTCCACTTTCGTCGGTCATTTCTGGCGTTATTGGCGGGCGAATATCGACGTTTTCCGGGGCATCATTCACCTTCACGTGGGGGCTGCGCGGCGATGAAAATTTCTTTTTTTGGGTTTGTCTGAATCTGGCTTGCATGCTGAAAGTGAACCTGGACATCCGTTGAGGTCCTATTCTCTTGTGGGTCTCCGTCTAGGGTTTTCCGAGTCTGGAGCTAACTTTGTCCTTTTTCTTCAATATCATAATCTTCTACTCTGAGGCTAGTTTCCCCTTTTAGTCAAGTTCAAATTGGTTGATCATTCTCTTTCCATTTCCGCTTCCCTTCCATTACCGGCTCAAAAGCGATAAAGATCCGGTCAAAGACGAGGCCCCTCGAGTCGGGTTCTAATAATTCATGAGAGTTCGGAGTGATCTTCTTTTGGCACAAAAAGCCGAACACTTAGCCTAGTTCCATACGTCGATGTGCGTAGCGGGGCTGTCATGTGCGTGATGCATCTATCCATGGTTCGCGTCAAGCTTCGCTCTTCCTGAAGTGCACGTAACGATGTTCACGGGCCACATTCATCAGTTTCTTCACGTAACCAACCTAACCATTGCTTGCAAGCCTCTCGTGCGTGAATCAGACCGTGATCGCGTGCATGGTGCAGAAGATTGTCCCTTGATTTTGAGGGTACATTGTCCATCGATGCAACCAAATTCTGTCGTTGCCTTTTCATCTTTCTTTTTGGGTTTGGGGGGTGTGTGGGGCGATTGGTTAGGACCTGTTTGTCGGGACACCCATCCACCCAAGACGGGAAAAAATTATCAAAAAAATTATAAACATATTGTACGATAATCAATTCAATCTTAAATCAATTGTCTCAAACCTTTTAACGATTTATCAATATAGTTATTTGGCCAATTTCAACCGAAAATGCTGACGTGAGCAAACATGGACAATATATATGTGTGTGTATAAATATATTTGAATTTTTTTCTCGTTCTTTCTTTTCCTTTCTTTCTTTTTGGGCAAGGGTGTCATGGCCCTCACTGGCCCAAAGTTGGAAAAAGGAAAAGAACAAAAAAAGATCTTCAAAAAAAAAAAAAAAATTGTCCCTATCGGCCGGCGTCCACATGAACGATTTCTAGCCAAAATTGACTTAAAAGACTAAATTGTCAAATCATTTAAAATTTTGGGACTAAATTAATATAACTGAAAAGTTTAGGTTTAAATTGATCACCGTACAATAATTTTAGGAATTTTTCGGTAATAATACGTGGATTATGTCAAATAGAGAGTGTACTTTCTTCCATGATGATTTTAAATCATTGTATCTCTGAAATATTAAATGTGTGATCCGGGATTGCAAGAAATGATCCCCTCGAGTCGGGTTCACTTGTTTCGATGAGTGATTTGGATCATATTTTCTTGAAAACAATTGTTTATACCATCTACAAGAATGAATAAATGAATGAAAAATATTTTGATTTTTCATAAAAATATTTAGACATAAATCTTTACCGATAATGAAAATATTTGTCATTAGTTTATTTGATTATTTTAAGCAATACAAGTAATCATATTTTTAAAAAAAATTTGGGACTCAATTTTTGCGAAATAAATGAAATCTTAATATTCCCAGGAACGAATCTGAATAAAGCAGTACTAAAAGTCGAAAAAACAAATGTTGAAGCATTATTTCTGTTCAGACTGAAAAAAAAAAGTCCCTTTTTTGTGAATATTTGATCGCTGCAAGGACAAAAAAGAATGAAATGCTCTGATGGGAAAAGAAAGGAAGAAATCAGTCAATAAGGCTCTCGCTGTTTTGGGAAAATCGAATAAATATTATTTTAAAAATGACCATTTGTATGACTTAAAATGGTTAAAATACTTTATTAGGGACAATAATTTATAATCAATATTTTCGACAGGTACAAATTTATTCGTTTATTTATTCTTGTGATCGATATAAGTCATTCCACAACAAATTCCAACTGCTGGCTCCATATCATATTACAAAAAAAGAGTTGCTTTGCAAAGATTTCGCATTAGCGCCAACGTTGGTGCTTGTCTTCCACGCATTTGGCCATTGCAGAATGGCTCAACCCTCTCATATCGTCAAGCGTCGTAATAGACTCCTCGATCATCTGTCGAAATCACATTGGAAAGTCCACCAGAAGATGCTCATGAACACCTCCATATCTGAATGACCAAAGCCACAAATAATGTTAGTACAATTTATGAGCCTCACGATCAAAGTACAGACAAGCTGGAATGGAGATCTAAACTTTTCCATTATATCCGAAGAGACGTGACAATGAAGCGTATTCTTTTGTTTTTTGCAAAATTTATCCAACTAATTCGATGAAGTGGAAGCATCGGGATTCAGGACTTAAGAGGAGAAACTAGCAAAACTTCAGCAGAAACCAATAATGTTAAGATACCAGCGAAGAAACAGTGGCGATATCAGTCTCTTCTGGAAGGTGTCGGGAGCCCGGGTGCTGCTGGATTTATTGGACGCCGCGATAGGCTCGAGATGGATTTTCCATCCTTTCCTAGGTTGATCAAATATATGATGAGATATTCCACAATATGAAATATTTTTTAATCTCACATTTCTCTATGCTATCTAATCCATATCCAGACAACCAAACGCAGTCTTCAATGAACTGGATTTTGGTTCTACACAACAATAAGCTTAGTTGTGCTTGTAACTGCGCTTCCGCGAAGCCACAGCAAGTTTCTTTGCACTCAAAGCTATTTTGTTGCAGTGTGTCTAAGCAATGCCTTACGCGGTATGATCAACATATTTACGTAATCTCAAGGAAATACGAATTTTACTTTTTAAATTCATTTTCATTTTTTCTTTTTTTATATTCCAAAATTTAGATGAAGCCTTTTAAGATCATGCTTGTTAGGACCGTATTGTAATCTCACCTCAGATTTGCAAATGATTGCAGAGCTCTTTTCTTTGGAGTCTCTTCACGTGCTTTCATCAGGCAGAGAGCTTGGTAGTTCAAGGGAAATCTCATCTGTGAACAGTAATTGGCCCTTTGTTTTCCAATTATGGCACCGTGTAGATATGTTCTCTTTCCATCCTGTTTTCAAGCAAAAGTTCGATGCATTACGCAAATGTGACAGAGATCTAAATTGTTTTCAAGGCTAAAGTACGATGCATTACGAAAATGTGACAGATCTAAAGTTTCGCTTTTTAAAACCGAAAGAATACTACACTATACTGGCATTTTCATGCATCTTGAATGAGTCACGCATCGCTTGTACCTCAGTGCAGAGGATATGGCAGAGTAAAGAGGTGCGTGAAGCTGTCCTCAAAACAAGGCCAGCTATCTTTTCTCGCGGAGATGACGGTTGAAGAACGTTATCAAGTCCGGTCTTAGCCCAAAGAGGATTCCGCTTTGTCTCGTTCTTGCAGTTCATCTTGAAAACAAACAGCTCCAAAAGTATGCTTGGATTCAACATGCCGTGTGCTCCATCAAGTGAAGGAGACAAAAATAGAAAATTGGAGAGGCAGAAGAGGCTCATCTCCAGATATAACTCGTTAGCGTGCTCCTCCCAACGGGTAAGATGCGGAAGTTAGATGGATATAAATAGGTAGCCCAGGAAACATTATTCTATCAAATTTGAGTCACTCATGCGCTTAAATGGATTAACCACAGCCAACTGCCTCGCCAAGTTTATATCCGGAAATATATCATCTGCTTCCATCCTCTCCCGAAGACCATAAGCTGGAGCTTTTGCATTTATATAAGCCATAATTAGCAATCTAAAGAGCCGTGCTCGACCAGCATAACCAGCCTGCCTTATTTGGAGAAAGATCTTCTCAGACTTGTGGACGTCGCCCCTTTTTGCATACTCCTCCATGATGGCCATCATAGATGAGTACATTGGCTTCCGCGGTTCTTCATAACTGCCTTCTGCAAAAAGGAGTCGGCCTTTTCAACTTCGCCCGCTTCTACGTAGAGCCTCACAAGAGCATCCCAAATCAATGGCCCAATATCACACCCACTATCTGACATGCGTCTAACCAGATCCTTTGCTTTATTCGGCATCTTATTGTCCACATACATCTTTAGGAGCACTAAGTAAGTATTCTGGCCGATCCTATATCCTGTTTCCATCATTAAATTGAGAATTGCTTCTGCTTCTTTCATATCGTTTAACTTGCCCCAAGCTTCCATTGCGGCACCAGACTCTAATAGCGTTGGCTTTGGCATGCAAATTGCCCAAACTCTCCTCACTTCATCCACTTTTCCAAGCCCTGCGTAAATAGGAAGCACATATTGCAAGCAGGCCTGTGTCTTTTCAAATCTCCACCTTCCATCTCCTTCACAATAGCCTCCGCTTTCTCCTTCATTCCACCTGATATATAATGCCAGACCAAGCTAGCTCCTGTTTTGAGGTCAATTTCCATGCCTTCAGCCTCATCATCTCAACAATTTGATCGATGCCTTTCAGATCATTTGCTAGGCCTTTGACATTTATTAAGATCCTGTAGGTGGAAGGGAGAGGGCTTAACATTTTCCTTTTCCATCAACAACAATACATCAGTGATCTTCTTCTTGTCATGCCTTCTGTAAAGCAGGAGCAACTGATCGCAAGCAAATGACGTCAGAGCAAATTTTCGATCCCTCATTTTATTGAAAATTTCCTCCCTTTCTTGATGTTGTCCTCCCGACACAGTTTGCCAACAATGTCCTGTGGACTATTTCTTCCCTGAAGGATTCTGGAATTTCTCAACGTAGTTCTCTGCCTCCTCTAATCCATGCACCTTGGCAATTAATCAACTTGAGATGCACTAATCTCTCTCAGACCAAGGGAAATGGTTCTTGAACCACTCTGAAAGCTGCAAACCGACATTGTGTTAACAGGCATCTAATGAGCAGCAAATTCAAAATATGCCAGCCAAGAGATTCGGGAATAGGAGGAGGGGGGCACTAATGACTTAGAAAACTGTATGCCGAACTACAATGTGGAAATAAACCTAAATTAAAAAAAAACAAATAACCCTTAGAAGAAAAGCAGAGCAAATCAAACCACTGCAAGGCCCTCCCATACATTCGACAGGAACGAAGTTTACTCATGGTCGATGATATATCATCCCTGCCCAAATCTTTCCCTTCTTCTAACCACTTATCAAGGACAGTCTGCAAGGAATGACTTGAAGTGCCAATGATGGCCTGGAAGAGTGCTGAAGAAGATATTCTCAATGCTGTTCTCTTGGTAGTACGAGTCTCTCTTTCCAGCTTTTCCAAACTACTTCAAAAGACTCTTCATCATTATAATCAGGAAACCTCCAGCTCTGAAATTACTCATCATCGTCTTCTTTGCTCTCCGAAATGGGCTCGGTACTAATTGATGCTCCAAGTTCAGCTTTATAGTCATCTTCCTCCATACAGGTTCTTCCACAAGCATTTGAAGAAAAACTGAAAACCCCCACACACGGTCGTGAAAAAATATTGCCTGCTTGGTAGAAACTCTCTATCATGGTGAGCCTCATAATGCCGTGACATCATGCACTGGCTTTCTGATTTAAGAGAACCGGATCGCGCTAGTGCCACCCCAAAACCGCAGTGTCTGCATAAGCGAGAAGCAAATACACACTCATTCCAGCATGCATAGACACAAAAATTCTCCAGACACAAAACTTCGAATAGGAGCAAGTTTAAAAGAAAAACAAATAAAAAAAATCCTGAGAGGCTAGGCATAGCTGTCTGGGACAAAGTTGTGCCATTGGCTGCTGCATCTTAGTGTCCTTAAATCCCTTGAACACGACATACCGTAACATTTGAAAAAACGTTTCGGACCACGGTTCTAACAATAACTTCATTGTCAAGCACGAAAAGACGGCACTGAAACAAGTAGGACGACCATGTGACTCGACTTAAAAACGCCTTCCTATCGTCCATTTCCATAGTTATGGTCCATTTTCCGCAAGCACGCCTAATTACACCTCGAAAGACGTCACCCCAGATGATATTTCCACTCGTTGATCCTGAGCAACCAGCATCCTAACGACACGCAAAAAAGGGCTCTCTTTGATTGCTCAGACAATCCAGAAAAAACAAAGAAAATCGTCGTCTCGGCAGCTCACGAGTAGAAAGAAGTTAACCTCAACCCCAACCAAACCAAATTGCAGCAAGCTCATTCAGTCCGTAGCTTTAGCAAAGGACCCCTTACATCGGATGAAACTATAAACAACAGAAATGGATCAAGAAGAACACAACAGAGAAGCAATGAGATATGAGAAAGGTGGTTACTTGAGAGGACCGGAGGCTCGGCGAAGCGCCCACATGTGACCTCGAAGCTCTCCGCTGGTCGTCAACTAGGTCATGTCCCACAGAATCGAAGGAGGGTTTCTTGAACCAAGCAATGAGGAACTGAAACGATCAAACATGGAGGAGTATCTTTGCTAGCATTTGGCGATTAGCAATGCATTCCACAGCAAGGTCTATTAAACCCTAACCCCTCTTCGTTTTCGCTCCACATTGGGTTTTTTTTCCAGTTGCAATACTAATGAGGAGAGTGTATATGCATTCAATGTTATTTCCCTGGTAAAAAGAGAATTTCATGTTTATCTAGCTCATTTCCAATGATCAGAATAATTTTTCATTAAAACAATATCTCCACTATACAAAGTAAACTTTTAAATTCAGTGTCCATCCCCGAGGCCATGATAATTAAATTAAAGAGGAATAATAGTACACTTTTCATGATAAATTTTAAAATTTATAATTAATTTGTTCTTTTTACTAAATGAGATCAGAATTATCCCTAGACAGTGGAGAAATGCCCCTGTTTTGGCGGGTTATTTTTAGAGTCAACCATTTTTGCATTCTTCCACAATATCCGGTTCAAGTCATCTTTTTATTAAAAAACCACCCACATTGTACTAGTGGGGGAAAAAAAAAACACAAACATGTATCGCGAGATTGAAATCTAATATCAATAGATTGAACATAAGAGAATTTTGAATACATGCTGATGTAAAGTTTATAAATATTAAATTGAAATGACATTCTCATATTCATTAGATGACTTTTTGAAAATGATAAGATGACCTCTCATCGCACCAAAATTAAATTTTCGTAATCCCTAATTGAGAAGATCTAAATATCTCAGTTAAACCATACCCGTCGTCTCATGACATGCATTGCATCTTTAACCATATAAATTACCCGTACTTATCATGAAATAATACAAATACGTGGTATATTGGTTGAATAAGGGTAGTGGGTCTCTGCTATATACGGAGAATTATGAAGTGAGCGTGTACTATATGTTCATGTCAATGTGACCGTCAAATCTGGTGGAATCCTTGCAAAAGTCAGCCATTTTAACTGGACCAAGCAAAAAAACCCAAATGATTAAAAAAATTTAAAATTGCTGAAAAATTAAAATTTTTTATTCATAAAATATTTAAATGGTTTTTCTTGGTCCAATTTAAAATGGCTGACTTTGCAAGGATTCCACCAGATTTGACGGTCCACATTGACATGAACATATAGTACACGCTCACTTCATAAATTCCGTATATAGCAGAGACCCACTACCCTTAATTCAACCAATATACCACGTTATTTATTATTATTTCATGATAAGTACGGGTAATTATATATGGTTAAAGATGCAATGCATGTCATGAGACGACGGGTATGGTTTTAACTAGAGATATTTAGATCTTCTCAATTTAGGGATTACGAAAATTTAATTTTGGTGCGATGAGAGGTCATCTTATCATTTTCAAAAAGTCATCTAATGAATATGAGAATGTCATTTCAATTTAATATTTATAAACTTTACATCAGCATGTAATTCAAAATTCTCTTATGTTCAATCTATTGATATTAGATTTCAATCTCGCGATACATGTTTGTGTTTTTTTTTTCCCCCACTAGTACAATGTGGGTGGTTTTTAATAAAAAGATGACTTGAACCGGATATTGTGGAAAGAATGCAAAAATGGTTGACTCTAAAAATAAGCCGCCAAAACAGGGGCATTTTCTCCACGTCTAGGGATAATTCTGATCTCATTTAGTAAAAAGAACAAATTAATTATAAATTTTAAAATTTATCATGAAAGTGTAACTATTATTCCTCTTTAATTTAATTATCATGGCCTCGGGGATGGACACTGAATTTAAAAGTTTACTTTGTATAGTGGAGATATTGTTTTAATGAAAAATTATTCTGATCATTGGAAATGAGCTAGATAAACATTGAAATTCTCTTTTTACCAGGGAAATAACATTGAATTGCATATACACTCTCCTCATTAGTATTGCAACTGGAAAAAAAAACCCAATGTGGAGCGAAAACGAAGAGGGGTTAGGGTTTAATAAGACCTTGCTGTGGAATGCATTGCTAATCGCCAAATGCTAGCAAAGATACTCCTCCATGTTTGATCGGTTCAGTTCCTCATTGCTTGGTTCAAGAAACCCTCCTTCGATTCTGTGGGACATGACCTAGTTGACGACCAGCGAGAGAGCTTCGAGGTCACCATGTGGGCGCTTCGCCGAGCCTCCGGTCCTCTCAAGTAACCACCTTTCTCATATCTCATTGCTTCTCTGTTGTGTTCTTCTTGATCCATTTCTGTTTGTTTATAGTTTCATCCGATGTAAGGGGTCCTTTGCTAAAGCTACGGACTGAATGAGCTTGCTGCAATTTGGTTTGGTTGGGGTTGAGGTTAACTTCTTTCTACTCGTGAGCTGCCGAGACGACGATTTTCTTTGTTTTTTCTGGATTGTCTGAGCAATCAAAGAGAGCCCTTTTCCTTGCGTGTCGTTAGGATGCTGGTTGCTCAGGATCAACGAGTGGAAATATCATCTGGGGTGACGTCTTTCGAGGTGTAAATTAGGCGTGCTTGCGGAAAATGGACCATAACTATGGAAATGGACGATAGGAAGGCGTTTTAAGTCGAGTCACATGGTCGTCCTACTTGTTTCAGTGCCGTCTTTTCGTGCTTGGACAATGAAGTTATTGTTAGAACCGTGGTCCGAAACGTTTTTCAAATGTTACGTATGTCGTGTTCAAGGGATTTAAGGACACTAAGATGCAGCAGCCAATGGCACAACTTGTCCCAGACAGCTATGCCTAGCCTCTCAGGATTTTTTTTATTTGTTTTATTCTTTTAAACTTGCTCCTATTCGGAAGTTTTTGTCTGGAGAATTTTTGTGTCTATGCATGCTGGAATGAGTGTGTATTTGCTTCTCGCTTATGCAGACACTGCGGTTTTGGGGTGGCACTAGCGCGATCCGGTTCTCTTAAATCAGAAAGCCACGTGCATGATGTCACAGGCATTATGAGGCTCACCATGATAGAGAGTTTCTACCAAGCAGGCAATATTTTTCACGACCGTGTGTGGGGGTTTTCAGTTTTTCTTCAAATGCTTGTGGAAGAACCTGTATGGAGGAAGATGACTATAAAGCTGAACTTGGAGCATCAATTAGTACCGAGCCCATTTCGGAGAGCAAAGAAGACGATGATGAGTTAATTTCAGAGCTGGAGGTTTCTGATTATAATGATGAAGAGTCTTTTGGAAGTAGTTTGGAAAAGCTGGAAAGAGAGACTCGTACTACCAAGAGAACAGCATTGAGAATATCTTCTTCAGCACTCTTCCAGGCCATCATTGGCACTTCAAGTCATTCCTTGCAGACTGTCCTTGATAAGTGGTTAGAAGAAGGGAAAGATTTGGGCAGGGATGATATATCATCGACCATGAGTAAACTTCGTTCCTGTCGAATGTATGGGAGGGCCTTGCAGGTGGTTTGATTTGCTCTGCTTTTCTTCTAAGGGTTATTTGTTTTTTTTAATTTAGGTTTATTTCCACATTGTAGTTCGGCATACAGTTTTCTAAGTCATTAGTGCCCCCCTCCTCCGTATTCCCGAATCTCTTGGCTGGCATATTTTGAATTTGCTGCTCATTAGATGCCTGTTAACACAATGTCGGTTTGCAGCTTTCAGAGTGGTTCAAGAACCATTTCCCTTGGTCTGAGAGAGATTATGCATCTCAAGTTGATTTAATTGCCAAGGTGCATGGATTAGAGGAGGCAGAGAACTACGTTGAGAAAATTCCAGAATCCTTCAGGGAAGAAATAGTCCACAGGACATTGTTGGCAAACTGTGTCGTGGAGGACACATCAGAAAAGCAGAGGAAATTTTCAATAAAATGAGGGATCGAAAATTTGCTCTGACGTCATTTGCTTGCGATCAGTTGCTCCTGCTTTACAGAAGGCATGACAAGAAGAAGATCACTGATGTATTGTTGTTGATGGAAAAGGAAAATGTTAAGCCCTCTCCCTTCACCTACAGGATCTTAATAAATGTCAAAGGCCTAGCAAATGATCTGAAAGGCATCGATCAAATTGTTGAGATGATGAAGGCTGAAGGCATGGAAATTGACCTCAAAACAGGAGCTAGCTTGGCTGGGCATTATATATCAGGTGGAATGAAGGAGAAAGCGGAGGCTATTGTGAAGGAGATGGAAGGTGGAGATTTGAAAAGACACAGGCCTGCTTGCAATATGTGCTTCCTATTTACGCAGGGCTTGGAAAAGTGGATGAAGTGAGGAGAGTTTGGGCAATTTGCATGCCAAAGCCAACGCTATTAGAGTCTGGTGCCGCAATGGAAGCTTGGGGCAAGTTAAACGATATGAAAGAAGCAGAAGCAATTCTCAATTAATGATGGAAACAGGATATAGGATCGGCCAGAATACTTACTTAGTGCTCCTAAAGATGTATGTGGACAATAAGATGCCGAATAAAGCAAAGGATCTGGTTAGACGCATGTCAGATAGTGGGTGTGATATTGGGCCATTGATTTGGGATGCTCTTGTGAGGCTCTACGTAGAAGCGGGCGAAGTTGAAAAGGCCGACTCCTTTTTGCAGAAGGCAGTTATGAAGAACCGCGGAAGCCAATGTACTCATCTATGATGGCCATCATGGAGGAGTATGCAAAAAGGGGCGACGTCCACAAGTCTGAGAAGTCTTTCTCCAAATAAGGCAGGCTGGTTATGCTGGTCGAGCACGGCTCTTTAGATTGCTAATTATGGCTTATATAAATGCAAAAGCTCCAGCTTATGGTCTTCGGGAGAGGATGGAAGCAGATGATATATTTCCGGATATAAACTTGGCGAGGCAGTTGGCTGTGGTTAATCCATTTAAGCGCATGAGTGACTCAAATTTGATAGAATAATGTTTCCTGGGCTACCTATTTATATCCATCTAACTTCCGCATCTTACCCGGTTGGGAGGAGCACGCTAACGAGTTATATCTGGAGATGAGCCTCTTCTGCCTCTCCAATTTTCTATTTTTGTCTCCTTCACTTGATGGAGCACACGGCATGTTGAATCCAAGCATACTTTTGGAGCTGTTTGTTTTCAAGATGAACAGCAAGAACGAGACAAGCGGAATCCTCTTTGGGCTAAGACCGGACTTGATAACGTTCTTCAACCGTCATCTCCGCGAGAAAAGATAGCTGGCCTTGCTTTTGAGGACAGCTTCACGCACCTCTTTACTCTGCCATATCCTCTGCACTGAGGTACAAGCGATGCGTGACTCATTCAAGATGCATGAAAATGCCAGTATAGTGTAGTATCTTTCGGTTTAAAAAGCGAAACTTTAGATCTGTCACATTTTCGTAATGCATCGTACTTTAGCCTTGAAAACAATTTAGATCTCTGTCACATTTGCGTAATGCATCGAACTTTTGCCTTGAAACAGGATGGAAAGAGAACATATCTACACGGTGCAATAATTGGAAAAACAAAGGGCCAATTACTGTTCACAGATGAGATTTCCCTTGAACTACCAAGCTCTCTGCCTGATGAAAGCACGTGAAGAGACTCCAAAGAAAAGAGCTCTGCAATCATTTGCAAATCTGAGGTGAGATTACAATACGGTCCTAAGCATGATCTTAAAAGGCTTCATCTAAATTTTGGAATATAAAAAAAGAAAAAAATGAAAATGAATTTTAAAAAGTAAAATTCGGTATTTCCTTGAGATTACAGTAAATATGTTGATCATACCGCGTAAGGCATTGCTTAGACACACTGCAACAAAATAGCTTTGAGTGCAAAGAAACTTGCTGTGGCTTCGCGGAAGCGCAGTTACAAGGCACAACTAAGCTTATTGTTGTGTAGAACCAAAATCCAGTTCATTGAAGACTGCGTTTGGTTGTCTGGATATGGATTAAGATAGCATAGAGAAATGTGAGATTAAAAAATATTTCATATTGTGGAATATCTCATCATATATTTGATCAACCTAGGAAAGGATGGAAAATCCCATCTCGAGCCTATCGCGGCGTCCAATAAATCCAGCAGCACCCGGGCTCCCGACACCTTCCAGAAGAGACTGATATCGCCACTGTTTCTTCGCTGGTATCTTAACATTATTGGTTTCTGCTGAAGTTTTGCTAGTTTCTCCTCTTAAGTCCTGAATCCCGATGCTTCCACTTCATCGAATTAGTTGGATAAATTTTGCAAAAAACAAAAGAATACGCTTCATTGTCACGTCTCTTCGGATATAATGGAAAAGTTTAGATCTCCATTCCAGCTTGTCTGTACTTTGATCGTGAGGCTCATAAATTGTACTAACATTATTTGTGGCTTTGGTCATTCAGATATGGAGGTGTTCATGAGCATCTTCTGGTGGACTTTCCAATGGTGATTTCGACAGATGATCGAGGAGTCTATTACGACGCTTGACGATATGAGAGGGTTGAGCCATTCTGCAATGGCCAAATGCGTGGAAGACAAGCACCAACGTTGGCGCTAATGCGAAATCTTTGCAAAGCAACTCTTTTTTGTAATATGATATGGAGCCAGCAGTTGGAATTTGTTGTGGAATGACTTATATCGATCACAAGAATAAATAAACGAATAAATTTGTACTTGTCGAAAATATTGATTATAAATTATTGTCCCTAATAAAGGTATTTTAACCATTTTAAGTCATACAAATGGTCATTTTTAAAATAATATTTATTCGATTTTCCCAAAACAGCGAGAGCCTTATTGACTGATTTCTTCCTTTCTTTTCCCATCAGAGCATTTCATTCTTTTTTGTCCTTGCAGCGAATCAAATATTCACAAAAAAGGGACTTTTTTTTTTCAGTCTGAACAGAAATAATGCTTCAACATTTGTTTTTTTCGACTTTTAGTACTGCTTTATTCAGATTCGTTCCTGGGAATATTAAGATTTCATTTATTTCGCAAAAATTGAGTCCCAAATTTTTTTAAAATATGATTACTTGTATTGCTTAAAATAATCAAATAAACTAATGACAAATATTTTCATTATCGGTAAAGATTTATGTCTAAATATTTTTATGAAAAATCAAAATATTTTTCATTCATTTATTCATTCTTGTAGATGATATAAACAATTGTTTTCAAGAAAATATGATCCAAATCACTCATCGAAACAAGTGAACCCGACTCGAGGGGATCATTTCTTGCAATCCCGGATCACACATTTAATATTTCAGAGATACAATGATTTAAAATCATCATGGAAAGAAAGTACACTCTCTATTTGACATAATCCACGTATTATTACCGAAAAATTCCTAAAATTATTGTACGGTGATCAATTTAAACCTAAACTTTTCAGTTATATTAATTTAGTCCCAAAATTTTAAATGATTTGACAATTTAGTCTTTTAAGTCAATTTTGGCTAGAAATCGTTCATGTGGACGCCGGCCGATAGGGACAATTTTTTTTTTTTTTTTGAAGATCTTTTTTTGTTCTTTTCCTTTTTCCAACTTTGGGCCAGTGAGGGCCATGACACCCTTGCCCAAAAAGAAAGAAAGGAAAAGAAAGAACGAGAAAAAAATTCAAATATATTTATACACACACATATATATTGTCCATGTTTGCTCACGTCAGCATTTTCGGTTGAAATTGGCCAAATAACTATATTGATAAATCGTTAAAAGGTTTGAGACAATTGATTTAAGATTGAATTGATTATCGTACAATATGTTTATAATTTTTTTGATAATTTTTTCCCGTCTTGGGTGGATGGGTGTCCCGACAAACAGGTCCTAACCAATCGCCCCACACACCCCCCAAACCCAAAAAGAAAGATGAAAAGGCAACGACAGAATTTGGTTGCATCGATGGACAATGTACCCTCAAAATCAAGGACAATCTTCTGCACCATGCACGCGATCACGGTCTGATTCACGCACGAGAGGCTTGCAAGCAATGGTTAGGTTGGTTACGTGAAGAAACTGATGAATGTGGCCCGTGAACATCGTTACGTGCACTTCAGGAAGAGCGAAGCTTGACGCGAACCATGGATAGATGCATCACGCACATGACAGCCCCGCTACGCACATCGACGTATGGAACTAGGCTAAGTGTTCGGCTTTTTGTGCCAAAAGAAGATCACTCCGAACTCTCATGAATTATTAGAACCCGACTCGAGGGGCCTCGTCTTTGACCGGATCTTTATCGCTTTTGAGCCGGTAATGGAAGGGAAGCGGAAATGGAAAGAGAATGATCAACCAATTTGAACTTGACTAAAAGGGGAAACTAGCCTCAGAGTAGAAGATTATGATATTGAAGAAAAAGGACAAAGTTAGCTCCAGACTCGGAAAACCCTAGACGGAGACCCACAAGAGAATAGGACCTCAACGGATGTCCAGGTTCACTTTCAGCATGCAAGCCAGATTCAGACAAACCCAAAAAAAGAAATTTTCATCGCCGCGCAGCCCCCACGTGAAGGTGAATGATGCCCCGGAAAACGTCGATATTCGCCCGCCAATAACGCCAGAAATGACCGACGAAAGTGGACTTCTTTGGCAAAATTAAGAAGAAGGAAATACAGCAACGGCGAAGAACAGGACGGCCCTACCCATGGAGCAATAGAGCCGTTGGTGTACACAAAAGGTTTTGCTAAGGATGTCCAAAGGGCACGTGTTAGATACAGCCGTCGAGGAACGTTCCACTAAAGGGCAAAAACGCGACCGCCGCACATGTCTTCCACGTGCCCATCTCGGAGTCCTAAGAAATAACTTTTCTAGAATATGGACCGAACAAAGAGGATCAGGCCTCTTCAGTTGCTTTGCAATCGGCGAGGCGACCACCTTTGAACATAAACACTTCTTGCTATTATTACCATGCCTTAAATTTAGCGTGGATTCAATTTCCGACGCTGGTGCAGATGAGACATGGAGTATCGGTGCAGGTCAGCGGCACCAAGAAAATCTAGACTTGTGGACAAGAGAGAACCTTCGCGCAATTCCAGCTTTTTCCATGGAAATATCGAACGGGGAATAACTCACGATTTCCTGATGAATATAGACACTTATTCTTCTTTCAAAACTGAAACAGATCGCGTCAACGCATAGTTTGCTCTTCTGCGTTCAAACACCAACAAAAGTTTCCTCAAAACCCATTTAAGGCGTAAGATCAACCATCCCCCCAACCCATTCATCCTCCACAGAGACGACGAGATCTCCATCTCTCTCTCTCTATAGCATCAAGGTTTCGCTTGCTGGGGCAAAGAATGAGAACAGGCAGGGCCATAATTGCAAGTAAATACGGGGCAGAGAGAGCCATGCGAGAACAAAGTCAGCTGGCGCATTTACAGGCGTGCCACCACCAGAGTCAAAATCGACTTTTTCCATTCTTCTCTAAGAACTCATCCACATCCAGAGACAGCACTCTAGACCCCACTCTGAATCCGAGAACCAAAAATGGGACAAATCCCATATAAAACCATTCCCTCGGCAACGAAAATACGAACCTTGGTTGAATTTTCCTTCCCAAGTCTGGATAAATAGCACTCGAGAATCATCGATTCTATTTCTTGTTTGTTCGACTTTCCCGAGAAAATGTCAAACCTCAAAATCACCAAGAAAACACCACAGGCACCTCAACAACCCCTTCCCTTCTGCTCCACGGTCTCTGCCTTTCGTTCAGGGGACTCTGTTCTCCGAGTCCCTACATTGACGACGCACCAGACCTTCCCAATTGGGAAAGATTTTCAGCTCACTTGGCAGTCAAGAAATGGCGGGTTCCTCTCGGTTTCTCACCGATTGCAGCCCAACAAGTCCTTATGGTCCACCATCCCCGGACAAGCCTTCGTTTCTGCGGCACTGGCTGAAACAGAGATTCAAGAAAGCAGAGGATCATTTCTTGTCAAGGACAGGGAAGTCCATTTGGTCTGCGATCATCAAACCGTCGAAGATATAAGGGTGATCGATCATTTGGACAGTTTGTTGGACGCCACCGATCCTGACGTCCCTTCGGGATGTGTAGGATTTGATCAGAATGATGTGAAAAAAACAGAGTTTCCTGTCCTGATAATAAGTGGCAGGATCTTCAGCAAGAAAAAGAAGCGGCCTCGAGACTCCAGTTTGAGTAAGAACGGGACGCTGGCACAGGATTTCATTCATGCAAGATACTGGGTGTTCTTTGATCAGAAAAGCAGTAACCAAGTCGCGTTTCAGGTGAGGCTGGGCAAACCCAACTTCAGCCTCAGCCAGACGATTTCTCCGGCTGGTCTGACAAGTCGTCGGGTCATGAGACTGAAGCTGGGCCAGCTTCGGAAGAAGAAACTTGGATGGTGTTGGTTCCTTCCGAGGCAGAGAAACTATGTTACGGTTTCCTCTGCTGAGAAGGACATGGTTGGAATGAAGCCTCCAGATTCCACAGAATTCAATAGGATTTGTCTCACTTATTCCAGTGAAAAAAGTGAGAAATTCTATGGTTTTGGGGAGCAGTTCTCTCACATGAATTTTAAAGGTCGAAGGGTGCCAATTTTCGTACAAGAACAGGGCATTGGACGAGGTGATCAGCCAATAACTTTTGCAGCAAATTTGATTAGCCACAGGTTGGTAGCATTAAGCTCTGTTATGAATTCTCTGTTCACACCCGGAAATAATTGGAACATTTCACTTCCGTTGCAGGGCTGGGGGTGATTGGAGTACCACTTATGCTCCTTCACCGTTCTACATGACATCAAAGATGAGATCTCTTTATCTTGAAGGATACAACTATTCCATTTTCGATCTCACAAGACATGATAGAGTCCAGATACAGGTACCTCTTGATAACCAACGTTTGCGGTTGAAGGTGGGAACAATTGAGCTCTGCTTGGACTATTACGGAGAATTGTTGAAGTGACAAGCAAAACATGTAGTTCAAAGCCTACATCGTAAGCTTGATGTCCTGCACACAATAGACCGATAATTAACTTGTGGGTTCTTTTACAATGCTGCCATGGACTATCAACAATTTTTTATGCCGCCGTAAAGATACACTTAACATCTTTTTTCAAAAGATTAGACGGAAGAAAGAGAAAAAAAAGTCCATACCTCCGTACTTGTTTGTTGTTTTTTGTTTTTTTTTTCCCCGGACAAGAGTCTCGTTCTTTGTATAGGTACAGGTGAATGGTCCAGCAAATTATACACAGTGGAGATTATATACCATCCTGAACCCGTTTAATTTCATCCTCTTTCACTGGGCTGGCAGATACATGATAATTCAATCCAAGGAAGTCTAGTGCACGGGAACTCGCCCACTGAGCTCCTTGAGCACTTCACAGGAACTATTGGGAGGCCCCCTGAGCTGCCTGAATGGATTATATCTGGAGCTGTAGTTGGTATGCAGGGTGGCACAGATATGGTTCGCCATGTGTGGGATGAACTGAGGGATTATGATGTTCCCGTTTCTGCCTTTTGGTTGCAGGTAATGCCATGGCTGGACAAGAAAATTAGCATAAAACAGTAATGACATATCCAATTTCAGTAAATCAAAGGCGATGTTACTGACTTTAGCGCTCACTTTGCATTTGATGACAACGACCTAGAGGATTTTAACTGATAGTGAAGTTGAACACCATCACTATAATGTCAAATTAAGATGATAAAGTAAACATGCACTCCAGCGCCAACCATCAATACACAATGCATTTAACACGCATAAAGCTCTGTCCATCCAAATGTAATGACTCAGTAGCGTTCCTCAGGATTGGGTTGGGCAGAGAGAGACATTCATAGGAGCGCAACTCTGGTGGAACTGGGAAGTGGATTCAACAAGGTACTGGGGATGGCAACAATTAATCAAAGATCTAGATGCTCAGCACATTAGAGTGATGACATATTGCAACCCTGTCTGGCTCCGGTAATTAACCCTTCACCTTCTGTTAAGCATACTTCTTTCTCTATCTCGATGGGGAACCAAGATCTTCGTTATAGCACCTCCCACTCCTAATAGATCTTCAGCTTGTGAACTTATCAAGAAGCTCTCGCTCCTGCTTGCAGACCGATGAGAATCCAAACAGGAGGAAGAACATGTTCGAGGAGGCAAAAAGACTGGGCATCTTGGTGAGAGATAAGAATGGGGAACCATACATGGTTCCAAATACAGCTTTCGACGTTGGAATGCTGGATTTGACTCACCCAGATACAGAGAGTTGGTTTAAACAAATTTTACAAGATATGGTGGACGATGGAATCAGAGGATGGATGGCAGATTTTGGCGAAGGCCTTCCAGTGGATGCCGAACTCTACTCAGGTTCTTAACTGCGAGTTTTCTTTTTTTAAAGAAATAGTCTAGATCTTTTATCGCATTACTGTGACCCCTAATTTCATTCTAAACGTCTATATTCAATCCAACATTCTTCTCATTGGGATAATTTACCAGAAAGCAACACTGTGATTGGACAGTTTATACCAGTTCTCCTCACCCTTGAAAGCTAAATAACCTACTAATTTCTCCATGTAAGTTCACAATAAGATATCGCCATCAATCTCCATTCGAATCTTTCTGCCCCAAAACCTCACACTGTTCCATGCTAAGTAGTATTACCATTGGGACCATCACAAATTGACGATACTCACAACGATATGCAACTCTTTTGAATACTCTAATCCCCTGATTCCTAAATGCACATCCTCCATTTCACAACCAAACTGGTGGAAGGGAACTAGAGTCAAAATGCGAACATAGTGAAGCATAGACATGAGGGTGATAATGCTACCCTTACAGGATGGTGTAACTAGCTATTGATCTTTTAATTTCCATAACACCCATGGAATTAATGTTTTCAGGTGAAGATCCAATAGTGGCTCATAATAGATATCCAGAATTATGGGCCAAAATAAACGACAATTTGTGGACGAATGGAAGAGCAACCACGAAGATGGAGCAGATCCAGAAGATGCATTGGTTTTCTTTATGAGGGCTGGATTCAGAGATAGTCCTAAATGGGGAATGCTGTTTTGGGAAGGAGACAAATGGTCAGCTGGCAAGTTAATGATGGTATCAAGAGTTCAGTTGTTGGTCTACTGAGTGGCGGACTGTCTGGATATGCTTTTAACCATAGTGATATTGGAGGCTATTGTGCAGTAAGCTTACCCCTAATCAGGTATCAAAGAAGTGAAGAGCTGCTATTGCGCTGGATGGAGTTGAATGCTTTACCACCGTATTCCGGACCCATGAAGTAAGTACTGTCGCTTCCTGAATGTACCAATATAATTGTGTGAATATTCGTAACGCAAAAAAGAAGAGAGATAAGTACGTTCTGTCAAGGATAAGCTACAAAGCAGGCAGCTTTCCACTCCCTCTTCCCCCAACCATCCGGCAACATACAGGCAATTCTTAGGAGACCACTTCCAGAAAAGAGTGATACGCTGTAACTTCATTGAACACATAAAGAGAATCACTTAAAAAACATGAAACTACAACTTGTGCATAAAATGCCAAAATAACCAATATCGATTTAATGGAAAGGTCTTAGTTCTTTAGATATTATCCTTTTAATGTCCCCTGGGAAACAGGAATTAAGTTCATTCTATCTTTTGCAAGCAGGGAAACAAGCCATCCTGTAACAGCCAGTTCTACTCGAACCATAAAACCTTCTCACATTTTGCACGATTTGCTAAAGTATACAGTGCTTGGAAGTTCTACAGAATCCAACTCATCAAGGTATTACCTGGAACTCTGCTCAAACTTCACAATTGAATTGTTATTACTGGTATATAGATTATTTGGCAAACGTTAAAATGAATTCACTTCTCATGACAGTTTAATTTAGTTAATAAAACATCATTAAAATAAGTTCATGCGCCGATAGCATGTCTTCCCTTAGTTATGGACATAGAACATACATGTCCAAAACCTTATACTTTCACTGAAACCCTTGCTTTTTTCTAAACCAGGAAGCAGCTCAAAAGGGCTTGCCTGTTTGCCGGCACCTGTTCCTCCACTATCCTGAGGACGACAATGTACATAAGTTAACTTATCAGCAGTTCTTGGTAGGTACAGAGATTCTTGTAGTTCCCGTCCTTGACAAAGGTAAGATAATGTTAAAGCATACTTTCGGTTGGAGAAAGTTGTCCATGGCAACATGTCTGGACAGGAAAGTTATATTCAAATCAAGGTTCTGAAGCCTGGGTAGAATCTCCAATTGGCCGGCCTGCTGTATTTGTAAGGCTGGCTCATTAGTTGGGGAAACGTTTCTAAAGAACTTAAGAGACCTGAACATATTTTGAAGAGACGCAAGCCAACAGCCTCTGATCTAGGGGGGAGAGAGATAGGAGGAAAGAAAAGTGAAATGTTCACCATTATTTGCCAGTCTCTGTACATATTCATGATAAAGCCAATTTTTTTTGGAAATCGTGTATGATCAAAATCTTTTTTCTACTTTCATCATTAAGACATTGGCTGAAATAACGTAATCAGATTGTCATCCTGAGGAGTTCAAAGTGCAATCATTGGATAGTTACGACGCCTATAGCATCCTTCAAATGTGTTTTCCTTATGATATGTTCATACCCTTTCCCACTAAAACCATCCAAAATGAATATCTGGTGTGTTCTACACCATCATAGTATAATCCAGGAGAGGCGCGACATACCTCAATGTTAATTTTCATCACAGAATCAAACATAGATGGCATAGTTCAATTTTGAAGAAATTGCTAAGTATTCCGACCAAAACTCTGGTTGCCCATTTGAATTTCCTTGCCATGCAAGTTTGCACTGTCTTCCCGAAAGTGCTATTTGATCAACACACTACACAGTCCATGAATTATTCTAAAGAAATCCGCAAACACAATCTCCATCTAAATTTTTTTCCCCGAGGCACTTGCCAAGTCTGCAGGTAATCATTCATTAGTTAACTAATTGGCAAGCTTCAGCAAACTGCACTCTGACTAAAAAATGGGGATCGCTCAAAAACGGCAGAAACTAATAAGACTACGGTCGCCTACATACAAGGCTTACTACATGCTCTCGAGATCATAACTGGTAATCAGAATGTCATGCGCACCCGGGGCATTACTTAGATTGATTCATTTTCTGACAAGACCATGGTCCTAAACCGACTGCAAGAATTAAACGAGCAAAATGCTCCGAGGATCAAATATCAGCCGTAAAAGTCCTCCTTTAAGCTCTCGACAATCAGTGAAACGCAAAAGTCCGACAATTACGTACCAACACCATCCAATGATCATCACCCAACGGATCGAACACCAACAGAAGCACAATATCAGTGGAGCAACAGCATGGCATCAACCAGCATAATCCAGATTTTCTCCAATGTCAAACGGCAAGTCAATGGACGAAAGGATTTGATATGGTCGTTCGTTTTCGGTTCAAGTTTCAACAACAAATCAAGGGAAATTCGGGAGCTTGCACATGGCGATGACTGCGTGAATGCGAAAAACGTAATCAAATATGGACGAGGAGCTTACAGGGCAGTAGCGAAGCTCCGGATGCAGAAGAAGGAGAAAGAGCTCGTGGCAGTGACCAACGATGGCGGTTTTCCAGGCGAGACATGCGGAAAGGACAAAGTCCGATGAATTTTTCTGCTCTCCCTCTTTACTTGGATCCGATACGAGAGCGGAATATTCTCTCTCTCTTCCTCTTTTAACGGTTAGGAAAATGATCAGATACAAATCACCAAAAATCTTAAATTAGTACATTTTTTTTTATTGATCAGAAAATTAGTACGCTCGAAAAATTTCAAATTGGTGCAATTTTCACACTATACACTTTGGATAAAATTGGGGAAAAATTAAAATTTTAGCA
>JAGVVM010009074.1:0-17798 GCA_019149425.1 Psidium friedrichsthalianum
TTGTGTTTTTTTTTTTTTTTTGTTTGTTTTAGAAGCTAGCGACAAGACAAGAAGGTAAATCCCTAGTCCGTCCTCTCTACCTTCTCAGCTGGAGAGCACGTCAGCAAGAAGAAAGATAAAGCAGAACTAGACACAGTGACGCTTCCAGCGCACAGACGACGCGACCTTTTTTGTACGCTGTCCTACAGCCCCCCTTCCCCCCGGACCGAAACTTGCCCTCGCTTCTCTAGCCTTACCGAACATATGTATAGTAAAATTCAAGAATCGCATTGGATAATTTAAAATTCAAGATTTTACGATATTGCATATGAGGTAAAGAGGTCCTAGAGATAATTTGCGTTTTTTTTTTTTCCTGCAGTAGAGATCATCGAAATGATTGAGAGCACCCCCCCCCCCACCCCCCGCAGTCATGGGCCTTTACGAGCTTCCCAAAAGGGACAGATTGGATCTCTGTGGTACCAAAGTCGCGATCGGGGGCACTATCTCTTTCTTCTATAATCATTGCTTCAAGGAAAAGGACAAGTGAAAATTGAATATGCTTGGATCAATCAAAAGAAAGGAAACCCATAATTTAGGGGCGACCCACATGAGAAACTCCTTGTTTAGTTAGCAAAAACCCCACTACAGATTTGAAAAAGCACTTCCCTTTTATCTTATTTTTTTATGAGGGTTTGCTTTTCTTTCTTTGTTTCGCTCTCTCCATCGTCTAGTTATTTGTGCTTTTTTTCCTTTTTCAACACCAAGGGCGTTGTGTCCATTGATTCAAACTTCCAAACCCAAAAAAAAAAAAAAAAAAAGGGGCGGGGGGGGGGGGGGGGGGGGGGGGGGGGGGGGGGGGTTGGAGTTGGATTCCGGAAGGCAAAATCAGTGTCCTAATCAATGGTGGGTCTTCTCCGAACTCCCCCTTGGCGAATTTAATCGCGTTTGAAAAACCGTGGTTCTCCATCCGATTTAGACTTTGCGAGGGAGGAGGTGGCACGATGGGGGCCGCCTCCAAAGCAAAGATAGTGATGAATTTTTTTTCCTCTCTCTCAGTGTCAAGGATGGAAATTTAGGGGTAACACATGACAACACTTTTAAGAATATAAATTTTTATTTTTAAAAGTATTTTAAAGTAGAAATTATTAGTAATATAATGTTGAAGTAAAAATCCGTTTGAATTTACATAACATTAATTTTTATGAAATATTTTGAGTAAATTTTGGAACTTAAAAAAAGTTACTTCTTGTCAAAAAGTAAAAATCTTACTCGACATCAAAATTATGCTTTAACTTCGATCTCTTTCATTTTCAGTGTCTCTCTCCCTAATCATGTCTCCCACATCGACACTCGCATCGACCTTGTCGACTGCGTGTCGCCCACTGCTGTCCACCATCGCCACCCACAGCTGCACCATTGTCATAACCACCGCAGCCACCAACAAAATGACGGCCTCTACGCTCACCACTGACCACTGCTCGCCCCTGCCCACTTGCCAATCGACCTTCGCTAGACACCGCTTTGCTAGCATGGACTTCACTTGACCACTTGCCTGCCACGCGGCGATCAAGTCGCCATCTTCATCTACAGGAGTAAAACATAAATAATAAATTTTATTTTGAAAATTAAATAATATTTTTTAATAAAAATTTATTTTTAAAGGAAATTTAAAAGTTAAAAGTGAAGTAAAAAATTTTTGGTGCCAATAATGATTTTTCGTGGGAAAATTTTTTACTAATAATATTTTAAAAATAAAACTTTTAATATTATCAAATGAATTTCTTAATAAGATTTAATTTTTGTTTTTGAATAAAAGTAAAAAAAAACAACTTATAATCGAAAATTGATTACGAAACATAAGTGTTGTCGTCTTGCGGGCCTTGGCTAGAGGGCTTGGATGACCATGATAGAGAAAAAGATGGAGCTTTTTGCCCGGTTGGTTTCCTTTTTCTTTAACTATTTTTTTTTAACCCCCCCTTTTTTTTTTGACTTTTTGGTGATTGGAGGGATTGATGGGACTCGCGTTCTCTTCCTCCTTTTCACCCTTTTACAGCCTTTTCCCTTTTCAAAGAGAAAGAAACAAGAAGAAAAAAAACAAAAAAAAAAAGCCAGAAACACGAAAGACCATGCGACGGAGAGACCGACCGTTGCCGAGATCCTTACGCTGCTTTTGACATGGCATCGCTTTCCTTAACGCGCCCCGCATTTTGCCGCAATCGGCGCATCGAGCGACTGCCGCGCGAGACGACATGTTTGCTGAATTTTTCCATCGATTTCGTTTGCCGTCGTGGCTTCGGCGTTTGTCGCGAGCCCAATCGGCGGAAAAAGACACCGTCATGTTCGGAGCTCCTGTTCGCGATTTTTAAGGTATCGTGGGGCCCATGACAAGATTGGCAAGACCCGGCAATGATCGGTAAAAGATAAAGCGTGCAGTTTCGTGCAGCTGACCCCCCTTCCTTTCTTGCAGGGGTGGGTGGATAAAGAAGGGCTAGCAAATCTTTTTAACTGTGATCGAAGTCGATTTCAAGAAGAAAACAGGGCAAGGGATAAAAAGGTGCATGAGACAAGGGTGTCACAAGCATGGAGAGAGAGAGAGAGACCCTTTTCTCCTTTAAACAAAGATCAGCCCAACGGCATCTTTGACATTTCACGCATCCAACCCCGCAAAAAAACCCCGCGCATTCTGCCAACTACAGGGACATCAAGAGCATTATAGTAACGAGCAAATTGCAGGAACATTCTGGTTCCGGTCGCTACTGGAAGAAATCATGTTTTTGGCCAGACATTATTAGATTCGTCTGCGAGATAAGGCTCTCTAGAAGAGAGCCTCCCCATCTTGGACTACGCCCGACATGGCTTGACTAGCGATGTTTTTTTTTTTTTTGTGGGCATTATCAGCTACTAGAAGATCAAGGGCTGCCCGTGATTTTGCACGCTTTTTTAAAAGCAATTTGCCTTGACTTTTCCGTGCGCAATCCACTGTGGAAAAATATCTACCTTTTTGTTTTTTAATCTTCGTTAAGCTGTCGCTATAACGGTGCTGTGTCAAGTTGATACCTTTGTTCAAATGAAGAAGTTGGGTGTCGGTTTTTTCGTTGAAATCCAGAGGAGTGTCTTCCTTTTTCGGGTTCGCGCGGTGGCTCCTTCCTTCTAGAATACGGGGCAAAAGCCCATTTCCAGGTGTGGAACAAGCGTTGCCATGGGCATTGGCCCAAATGGAGCTCCAACGTGTCCTTGTTCATTTTGAGTTCCCTTCTCGGTTCACGAGGAGGCTCTGTCTGTGGACAACTTGCTGAGCCATGCAATTTTTCCTTTTATCTTTTGGCAGCAAAAAGGGGAACTTGCATGAACACAAACTGTCACTGAACGGAACTCAGATTACAAAACGAGGTAGAAATATCTCTAAGCATAGTTTACCGAGAATCTACGTATATTTTCGCTTAGGGTTATTCAATTGCAGACTCGAGATTCACTATGGCCCTCACATAAGACGCCTTTTATCGAGTTTCCCGCCCATCGTCTGTTAGATCGAAACGAGATATGGGACTTGACCTCTATCTCAGCCTAAGCGAATGTTTGTCTTACATTTGACTACGCCTTCAATGTGATGACATGACTCTAAGCTACACGTAATGACATTGTCCGACAAATGCAGAGAGTGTTCGCCAGGGCCACAGGGCCTTGACAAGGAGTGACGACAGGTTTCTAAGATGGCAAATAGAGCAAGAATAAAGTAGACTGTGCAATGAATAAGGACAAAGCATTTGTGAGATATACGTGTGAAACTTGAATTAACTTACAAGATGTGCATTTTGACATAATGACTATGCTTAGCATTTGAGCTCCAATGTTAAGCATACTCGAGTAAGAGCACTATTGGGATGGGTGATACCTTAGGAAAGGGCCCATGTGTATGTCAAAGGACAAACTGCAAGGCTCAATACGAGACATCCTAAAGCAAACAATACCTCGAATGAGTTAATTCAGTAATGTCATAAAATTGTATTGGAGCATTATCCTCCATTAGATGTGTGGCTCGGGGACGTATCACACAAAAATTGATATGATTATGCAATGACCTCATCTGTCGAGAGCAGGAAGTGTTTCATGGAGTCAAAAGGTTTGATAAGGAGTGGATCTCAACAGGCTTTATAATGGTAAAAGGGGCAATAACGAACCAAACTGCGCATTGAACATGAGGAGATCGTTCATGGAACACAAATATAGAATTAACTCCCAAAATGTGTCTCTGATGAAGGGGCACTAATGAACCAAATTGCACATCGAATAGGAGGAGATCGTGTGTGTGTGTAGGGCAATGCTTAACATTAAATCTCTAATATTAGTGTGCTCATGTGAGGGCACCATTAGGATAGGTGACCTACAAGGCAAGTGTCCAGCCGTACAACAAACCAAAATCATGAGACTATATACGGGATGGGTCGTAATGGACAATACCTCGAGTAATTTAATTTGGAGGTGTCAATGAAGGTGCACCTCAGTATTTAATAAAAGAGTAACACGTTATAAATTAGCACACAACCTCACAAATTTCATAGCCAGTCTCATAAAATCTATGCTGGAAAGCATCATAATCTAAAGATGTGATACCAACAAATGTCACCCCCAACTCCTATAAATATAGGAGAAATGCATGATCATCCTTCTATCCGAAGGGTACAGCTTCGGACATAACAAACATTAACATGTTATAATAATATATATGTGTATGTATATATTCTTTGATTTATATATAGACATATATATGTATATGTATGGAGTGAGCAATTTTATATATATATATATTATATATATATATATATATATTCCAAATCAATTGAACCTTACGGCCATTATTGACATACACATCTACCTCAACTTATACCAAAAATTCAACTACAAAAGATTCTTGTCGGTATCGCTTTTGTTCTACTTGCCGCGAGCCGAAGAACCTAAAAAAGATTTGGATTGAATGGAGTGAGCAATTATAGCTTAGTGAGTAGTACACATCTCTTATAAGCAAATTGAGTATCCAATATGCATATTAAAACAATAAAAAAAAACTAAGTAATTCAAAGCCAATATATAATTAATATACCAAATCAAGTCAAAATATGCTTATTTTTACTTGAAGGCAAATTAATCAGAAGGGATATTTTTATGCAATGAAATATGCCATTAAGGCTCCATTTATTTTGCGAAAAGAGAATGATTTACCAAATATTAATTGATTGTTTGTATCATTGAAATAATTAGTCAAGGGAAATATGCTTATTATCAATAACAATTTATGCCCAAACATTTTGTAAATGATGAAATATTTTTTGGTTATTCATTTTTGTAGGTGATATAAAAGATCATTTTTATAAAAATATTTTTCATATCATTTATTTTTCGAGAAATAAATGCACCCTAACACTACACTGCGGTCCATCAGCATGCGGTTATTTTTTAGTTAAAGGTTCATTTAATATCGGCCCATCAAGCCTCACTTCATCATGTTGGGCTTATACGGGCCTCAGTAGGCCCGTCCAAAGAGGCCCATACGGGGGAACAGTGAGGTCGAGGGCTCTATGGTAACTTCGTGAACTAGGTTTTCGTGTAAAAGCGAAGCCCGCCCCAGCCGAGTCGTCTCTCTCCTAGTCCCTCCACATACAACCCTAGCTGCTCCGCAGGCGTTTGGGACTGTGCAAGAACAGAGACCTCTTTAGGGCTTGCGACCTGCAATCATGGGTAATTCTAATCTCCTCCTGTGGAAAATCCTTGCGGAGGTTTGTAATCCCCTTCTGTTTATAATGGGAGATTTGGTATTCTCTCGGCAGGTATCTCTCGTGATTCGATGCACAAGAGGCGCGCCACTGGAGGCAAGAAGAAGGCTTGGAGGAAGAAGAGAAAGTAATGATCTTTACTTCATTTTTTCATCTTTTCTGCAACGAATTTAGGGTGCAAAATTACGTGCTTTTATTTTTTGGATGCTGATGATTATGCGGAGACGTGAGGGGTTTTGATTTTGAGATACTGTGAAGGATGTTTCGGTTAAGCTTATAGATTGTATGGCAATAGAATGTCTTGCTGTGGGGGACGGTCTTAGGAAGATGCAGTTTTGACGCAGTGAATAGTATCTGTTATTGGGACCGGTTAGGAAATGCTCTGGTGTGTGATTGAAGGGTCGGGTTCGATTTTCCTATGGATCCCCATTATCTGTGAAGTAGCCACGGTTTATTTAAATGGTCAGATTGGATCCTTTGGTTAGATTGTGTGGAATTCGAGAGAATTTGTTTTCATTCTATTCGATGGAGATCATTTAGATGAGGATGTCAGAACTGATTCAACTATTTTGAGTCTTGTTAAGCGGCATTTGGCCAATGAGCAAGGATTGACTTTATTTTTAATTTGCTTTTGTTGCCCCTTCAAAAGTTGTATCATTGCTCGAATTGATTAAATATTTATTGGACATCAAAATAGTCTTCAATCCATATTTGTTCACTATTAGATGCACTTAACTTTTTTAAAAACGGCTTTTGCCTATAGGTATGAGCTTGGAAGGCAGCCTGCCAACACTAAGCTGTCGAGCAACAAGACTGTGAGGAGGATTAGAGTTAGGGGTGGCAATGTGAAGTGGCGTGCTTTGAGGCTCGACACGGGAAATTACTCGTGGGGAAAGTGAGGCAGTGACCAGGAAGACTAGAATTCTCGATGTGGTGTACAATGCGTCCAACAACGAGCTGGTCCGTACCCAGACTCTGGTGAAGAGTGCAATAATCCAGTTGATGCAGCACCATTCAAGCAGTGGTATCTCCAGCACTATGGTGTTGATATTGGGCCGCAAAAGAAAACTCAAGCTTCTGCCAAGAAAGAAGGAGAGGTGAGGAATTTAAACTTGCTCTCTCCATGTTACAGAGTTTCTTGATAAATCGTTAACATGGTTGCTGTTTGTTGTACAAAGGTTTGATAACTTGGCCAGTTTCCTTTTTTTTATCTAATTGAAGGGGCCTGTTGTTTTTTCAAGCCTAGAAACTCTGAAATTTGGTTTCTTAACGATTTCAACTGACAGGGTCTCTGCACTAAAAAGTTGCTAAATGAATTGTTATAGCTTTTCCTTAACATTTGGGTTTCCTTAGTTTACGATTGGTGTTTGAAAAATTAATCTTTGAAAGATGCATGAACAATGACCTTCAGTACATAATCTATGAGTAAAGTATGTCTTAGGGTTAAATTCCATGTATTTGTGGACTAGATTAGCATTTTTGAAATTGACGTTTAGGACAGTTAGATACATTACATGGACCAAGTCCAAATAGAGTTACGATCGAAAAGTATCCATTAATCATAGTCTGGAAAAAAAATAAATAGATAGACCGATCAGTTAATTCCTTTGAAAAATTGAGTGCTTAAAAGGCTTCTGCTTGTTTCCAATTTTGTCAATTTAGCATAGGAAGTAAATTAGAATCGTTTAATGTAAAATAGAGGAATTTAATGATGTCATTGCATAGGTAGGGCATCTTCCTTGTTAAAATTTTTTCTAATTACTGGGTTGTAGGAGGCTGAAGCTCCTGCTGAGGAGGTGAAGAAAAGCGGCCACGTGTTGAGAAAGCTTGAGAAACGCCAGAAGGAACGCAAGCTTGACCAACATATTGAGGAGCAATTTGGCAGTGGCCGTTTGTTAGCTTGCATCTCATCCCGACCGGGTCAGTGTGGCCGTGCTGATGGGTAAGTGCCCTAGTTGCTTCTTTTTATTCCTTATGAACATTGGAGGCATAGTTTCACTTTCTCTGAAGTGATGGTAATCCAAAACTAATGCATCTCAGTACCTAGTCTTTTCCGTATAATCATGATTGAATCTTTTTCAGGAGTTTGGTGGATCATTTTACTTGGATTTGCTAGGTCTCATGTGGTTTTTCTTCTGGGCAGATACATCTTGGAGGGTAAGAGCTGGAATTCTACATGAAGAAGATCCAAGAGGAAGAAGGGCAAGGAGCTGCTGCATAAATTTTTGTTTCTGCAATACAGAGGACCTATATCTTCCGTGCCCTTTATTACCCTGAACTTAGTTTTTAGTTTATGTCCAAGTGTTTGCATCAAATTGAGGTTGTCATCTTGTTATTGCTTGACATGGAACAGTTATTAGTGTATTTGTCTTGATCAATTCAGCGGTGGTTTGGATCTTACGCTTCTAAATTATGACTGTGGTCGACTTCTTTCACGCGTGTTGCTAGTGTGAACAGTGGAGTTGAGGTTTGCCTGTTGCTTTTCTGATTCAAGTCTGCCTCGAGTGACCTCTCACTTCGACAGTTTGCCTGGAACCACCCGGATGCTTTCCCTGCTTGATTGCCAGCGGCAGTATTTGTTTATTTCTTCCCGTAATGGATGTGGAGCTTTCTATAAATCAGAGCTTGCGGTACTCAAAATCTGTATATTGATAGTTAAGATCATTTGCACTTTTGAATGTTCTTGTAATACCTAAGATCATTTGCAATGTTGAAACTTCTTACAATACTGAATGATTATTTTTAGATTTTGATGAGAAATTCGACAGAAAGAGGATCTCATCTCGTGTCAGACAGAAACAATTCTGGAAGTCAGATTTCTTCTCTTCATGCCTCTTTCACCGTTTTACGGGATCTGATCTAAATTGTACATAAATGTTGAGAGCACTCAGCGTCAGGTTACAATGTACGAAGAGCAAAATGGCAGAACAGCCCCTATAACATCGGCACTGGACAGCGCAGCTAAGGTTAACGATTGCAATTGTGCATTTCTCAGTAAAAACCAAGTTCCTTCTAACTTGGAAGTAGAACCGTCAACATGCATAACTCTGAAACCGCACGATCATACCCTCACGAGCAAAGATGAAAAAAGAAAGAATATGATCGTGAATTACAAAGAAGAGCCTAGTAGCAAGTAAGAGGAAGAAAGGAACTATCCATCTGAAAGAATAAAGTTAAATAACATCTCTTTTTCGCTACAACCACTCTCCCTTTCATTCAGTGGTCAAGTAAATCTCTTCAACCCCGGCTGTCTATTAAAATACCAATCAAAGCAAGCCCCACCCGCCTTTGAGCTACTTCTATGATTCCCCTCCTTGCTTTACGATGGAAGTTAAATTACTGCAAACCATTTTTTCTGTATGAGAAAACAATTCACCTCTTCTATGAACAGCACCACAGCCGCGCACGGAGAAAAGCACTCTTCCGCTCCAAGGTCAGATCCTTTTAGTTGCATCAAAAACATTGAAATTTCAGCATCCTAGGCTTTTCAATATGCTACTAAGCTCATTAATGACCACAGGCGGGTCAGCATGTGATCCTGCGAGATTGATGGCATGGTATTCCAAACCCTTCCACTTTGAAATTAGTGCAAAATGAGGACGCCTATATTGGCTGCTAATGATCTCAAGAATTACTGTTTTGGGTGTTGCTGACACAATGTGAGTTAGACCTGCGCCGTGAGCTCCGATAATAACTGAGGCATCTTGAATGGCTTGCACTTGGTCCTTCATGGGCAAGTGTGCAAACAAACCATTCACAAGATTTACTTTGCATTTTAAATGGTTGGAGGCCCAGCTCTTCAAAGAATCAAAGACTTTCTTGCTCATTGCTAAGCCGTGACTCAGGTTTGCCACTGTGTCGAGGGTGGGCTAAATAGTTTTCACGACGAACAAATAGCACATTATGACCAGAGACTGCCTTTTCAGGATGATGTCTGTTCACTGAGAAACCAAAAGCTGATCTAATCATCTCTCCGAACTCAGAAAGTCGAGCAGTCTTACGGTCATCAGATTCTGCCATAGATCTTGTGCAGATGTCCCCTGGCAGTTTATAGGCTGACTGAGTCCCTTGAACATTGCATTCTCATATCCCAAAGGCGACATAATGGCATGGCGGAAGCAAACTGACCCGTGAAAACTTTTAGCATATGCAACACTTGAAAACAGTGCCTTCCACATTTCTTCCATGGGCGACTGAAAATATTTGTGCAAGAAATAGAAGTTACATACAAGTGGAAGGAGTTAAGCATGCTCATACTGTGCAATTCTGAACGTGGAACAAACTCAGTGGAAACACAGTTGCAGACTTAAAAAGGTCGCTGTGTGTGACTGCACTTAATGAGGAAGCTCTGAAGAAGCTAGGAAGAGGCCTTAACAAGAAATCAAACCAACACTGCCATCTATGCCCTGGAGAACATTTACAACATAATTTGCTTTGTAATGCCAAAGAAAGATCTATACAGCTAGGCCCTTTCCTATTACCACAAATGTGTTGCTGTGATCATAAACAAATGTTTTGGCAAATTAGTGAAAGAAAACAAAAATTACAAGAATCTCATCATTTAGCAAAAATTACGTGATCAAGATAATACTCTAGCACAAGTAGGTGCAAAAATCCATTGGTATATTGTCACTGTACTGAATATTCTCAAGGAGTCGAGGCATTTTTCAGAAATAAAAACTGAAATTAGCCTATCAGAAAACCTTTTCTCGTTAATTATTGTAAGAAAACCTAAGGGTTTTTAAATCCTCATGGCACAGACTCCTATAGGTTTGTTAAGGCCCAAGACAGAATCAACATAGTTCCTGCTTCTACTCTTTTTGTGTTACATAATTGTTTGCTTTTTCAAAAGCTTAAGTGTTAGGAACGATACGCACAGTTCTACTTCTGTAAGCATAGTCCTTAAAATTTCCTCGTTGTCAGCTACACTTTATCCAGTAGGTGGATATAACCACAAATGAGGATAAACACAATAGCCAAAAATAGGAGCGCAACTGACCAACCAAGGGATACAATATGAAATAACAATTGGAGCACTTAGACCATGTTAAACGCCCACTTTGCCAAAAGTTCAAACTATCAAAGAACTTGCACAAAATGTATATCAAGCATAATCCTCAAAAGGGATATATATGTTAAATTTACCATGAGAGAAAAATGATGGTAAGAAAGATTGAGTTTCCTTGATAATTAATTATCCTCTCTATACTCAAAGGCTACTACAGATATTGGTTGAACATAATTTTGGTAACATTACTGTTCATCTATATCCTATTCAAAAACTAATTGTTGAAAGAAACATGAGTCCAAAATATGTTACTCTAATCCCGCTACAATTTCTAAACAAAGAAAACAAGGTTCTTTCCACTTATACCGAAGCTGATTTTCTGTGGTTCAGGCTACTCCATGTTTTTACAGCCAAACCCTATTTAGTCATTGCCAAACATGATGCCACACATAGATCTAATTTCGCTTCATCTAAAATCTGTGGTACCATCTAAAAACGTGTAGTATGCACCCATTACCTCATAAACAGGGAGAGAACAATGATTTTCATACTCCCCCAAGACTATTCCACGCATGAGGAAATCATAAGCACTGGAACATGAATTTGGAGACCAAAGCATCCTCTCTCACCGTGCATGGCCGTCTACAAAGATAACGTGAGGTCGATACGGTAATTCAGTGACTCTAGAGGAAAACATATGCGTTTACCAATCAGTAACAGTGTGAAATAAGTTTGCATATTCAAAGCGGGTGATAATAAGGTTGGGCTCCTTGATCCACTGCGTCAAGGAGACATAGGTGTTAGAGGAGAGAGAGAGAGAAATGTCAGAGCTGAGAAAACAGAGAGAAACGGGGAGTAGAAACATCCACATAAAATGATATATAGACACTAACAGGAATAACCACCTGTCCACCAGATTAGTCTAGACACTAGATCCTCAAAACTTTTGTTTCCCTTCTTTCCAGAAATCTAGGGGATGCATAATCGGCCGCTTTCAATTTCAGTTTAGCCAAATTTCCAGCGTCACAACAACCATTGGTTTCTGCGCAGCTAATCATTATGAAAGGAAAGAGCTACCACAAAAAAACCTCTGTCCACTGAATTTACCTAACATCTAGATCTTTCCAATCTAAGTAGTTCCCATATTTCCAGAATCTAGGAATGATTAACCACTTATTAGCATATTCAGCTTGCATTATAGCTGAACCCAGTAACTGCAATAGCATGTCAATTGATTTCGCATCTGAAAAAGGCATAGCATTTTATTGCGCTCCCCTGAAAAATGACATAATTTTGGAGCACCGTAACCATTGACAATCATCACATCCTACTCTGCCATATAACCCTTAAATGCGCATGCCGAATTCCCATAACCGCCTGTAAAATTCCAGATTCCATAAATTCGATTGTAACTGACACAACTAGAACAGAGACGAGGACGAAAAGACGATAAAAGCATAACCTGATCGCACTGCACTCCCCCGGTTTGACGACAACGAATCGACCCGATCAAATTTACGAATCGGATGCCGTTACCTGGTCCACGTAATTATCCAAGAACTCATCGCTCACGAGACCTCTCCCTCTCCTGAACCCCAACTCGCCGCCACCCCCTCCCTCGCGATCTGGAACGCGCCGTCCTCGAACACCGGCATCTCCTCCCTCCTCGCTCCTCCCCAACACGTCCTCCAGCTCTCCCCTCCGACGGCCATCCGATCCTCTCCGGCGACATCCTCAGCTGCCCTCCCTCGCAGACGGAGCTCTCGAGCGTCTTGGCTGTGAAGCACCGAACCATCCTCCCCCGCGGCCTCCCTCACCGTCGACGGCGGAGAGGAGGTCGAGGCGGCGGTGTAGCCGTTACCAAGAAGGGCCTCGCAGGAGGGTGGCCGGGCGCTAGGGTTTTGGGACCAGGGGAGGTAGGAGGGGAGGATCGGCCATCTTTTTAAGTGAATCGAAGCTGCCGTTGCGGCGTTGCTCGGTGAGTTGAGGGATGAAGCCGGTCAGATCGTCGTGGCGGATCCGTGACGAAGAAGCTTCGAGGTTCGCTTCGGGCTAGGCGGAAGTAGATGTAGAGAGAGGAGGGTTTGATGGCGAAGAGGGCGACCACCACTTTCAGAGATTGTAGCTTCTTCCATCATGGCTCCTCTGCTCTCTCTCTCTCTCTCTCTCTCTTCTACGTAGTCTGCGTGAATTCGATGGCGATCATCAGTTGATGGAGGAAAACTTAAAATAAGTCGCGAATTCCGTTGCGTTGACTTGTTGACGACTGAAAACTTGGTCGTCGTCTTCGGTAAAGCGCGATTCCTTCCTTGCTAGTGTTTTTTTTTTTGCCCCTTTTTAATTTTAAATTTTTCTATTTTTTAAGTTTTCATTTTATTTTCTTATTGAAAAAAGTATTTTCGTGCATGATAAAATGCCTAAAATAGATTTTGTGAGATAGAAACTTGTTGATAAGGTCTTCAATCCATTAAGATATCCGAATTATTTGTATTTTGGGCCGGAATAATGAACCTATTTGAAATGGATAAATACAAATGAAACCACTATCTTTTGATCATCAAATTTATGAATTATACAAAATATAATCGCATCTTGAACATCATTTTTTTTTTTTTTGGTGAATGAATGTACTTGTATAATGCATCTGTTGCATAACCAGTGATAACTTTTTACTTGCAAAATCCAAGGAAATCTCATTAAATTGATGATAAATAATCTTCATACAGGCAGATCAAAGAAGATCTCAATTCCAAAATTAAAATAACACAAATCGCTACACAACACAAATTTTCCAAATGACGAATGAATCACCAGACAAATTTTGAATCAATGTACAATTTTAACAAGCAACATGAATTTTTTTTTCTTATGCCTCCGAAAAAAGGCTCCAATTATTCTTGACTTCTCGCATCTTATCATAAGCTAGCTAAAAGTCTGATCTCCTCCAATGCCTTGCCTTCTCGAATCCATTGATACAATTCTCGAAATCATATATGGTCCGATCAATCTCTTCTTGAGTGTTCATCAAAAATGGCCCAAGTTGCACCACGGGCTCGCCCAAGGCTCGCCTCCGACCAAGATGAACCTCAAGGGCTTGGTCGATCTGTTCCACGCCTCAACCCCGTCTCCATGGCCAAGGAGGAGAAGGTGGTGGGCAGTCACGGGCGAGGATTGCGGAATCCCGAAGATGCCCTCACCCTCAAGGACATAGATGAAGGCGTTCCACGAGATGGGTATCGGCTGTTGAAGGTGAGCCCTTGGCTTAAGAGTGAAGTCCAGGTACATGGTGGGTGTTCTCGTGTAGATTGGGGATTTGGCTCCTAAAGCCTCTCCTGCTATGACCCTCACTTTGATACCATCTTCTGTAGCTTCTGTAATGTCTTTGCCTGATATTTCTTGGTACTCTTGGTTCAACCCTGCCATAGAAAACCAGGTGGGAATCATTCTACGGTTAAATGATATCCTACTCAGAGAAATTTGCTTCTGCAGACCAAGCAAAAATTCTTATTAAGCTTTGATGAGTAATGAACTCACATTTTGTGCTTGGAGGAGAGGTTTGATCCAAAGCTGTAACCCTTTTTGAGTTCCTTGACTTGCAGGCCATTTCAGAATGGACAATCCCTCTACTGCCGGTCATCCATTGTAGATCACCGGTCCTATCGTCCCTTTGTGCCCTTTCAAAATCTTCATGTGTCACAGATCCCTGATATAACAAAATCACTCAAGTTAGTACTTTTTCATTTCTTAAATGCAACATTCCAATGATATATTTTTTTTTACATTAAAATGACCCATTTGAGTGATCACTATCGAAAATGATGAATCTCATCATTGTCTATCATTACCTAAGATCCGAATTCCCCATGCTGTGCAAAAGACAAAACAAACAAATGCAAATTTTTTTTTGGTCGCTTCAGCACTTCCTGTGGCTCCATTTGGGCTAAAGTGTATATGTCAACCTTTGACAAGAAATACAATTGCCTTCCTTCTGTGCGGCGCGGCCTTTGCGTGCTTACCTAACGGGTTGCTTGCCGGCCATAACGCAGACATGAATAATGGAATTTCCATCCATTGCTGTCACTGTTTTCGATGACGTCATTCTAATTGGTTGATTTCTCTTCCATGAGATCATTCATTAAAGTTTTTATAGTGCTTCCTTGCTTACTAACAACGTGATTCAACACTGGTATTACCTTTTTTAAATTAACTTTTCTTGCCTTCTTCCAATTAGGAAAAGATTTATCGAACTTATTGAGAGTCAAGAGTCGTCGAAATTGAACAAGACTTTCGTACCTGTAGCATGTAGGTGACGGTCTCGAATCCTGTTCGGAAAAAAGAAGAAGAATGAAAACAGAGTTCCTCCGTCATGTGTCTATGTCTATACTTATCACCCATATTGCTCTGTTTTCCTTTCAAGCATTCACAATTCAAAAACCCATTTGACCAAAAAAAGTAAAAAAAAAAACAAATTACAAAACCAGGATCCGAAAGCCGAAGAAACACGAACCTCTATGCGGATGGTCTGGAAATCCAGCAGGAGCAGTGACTGCAAACACAGAGTAGGAAGAAATTAGACAAAAAAAAAAGTGGGAACTCTTGTCCAGCATTGATTACCATAAAGGTAGGGTATCGCAAATGAACAAAAGACAGAGAGAAACAGAGACACCCACCTGAAATTCATCCCAGACCAGAAAAGGGTCGAAATATCTTAGCTCAAACCTGGAAACACCACGCACCCTTTTAGCCGACCGTTGGATTACGCGTTATGAAGATGAAGAAAATGAAGATCCAGAAGATCAGTTCCGCCTCTCTTACCGCCAATGCTTCTCCTGACAATGGCTCCGACGCTTCATGTTGAGGCCTGGCAAGAAGTTCCTGGTCACCATGCGGGGGCTCACTGATTTCGCAAGAAACGCGTGTGTCTGTCATCTTCTTCTCCTGATTCAGCTCGACGTTCGGCACAATTGTTCTGCTTTTGTGTTTGTTCTACTTTCGTGATCGTATATCGAGCTTGGTGGTTGAAGAAAAAGCTGGAGATACTCGAGCGCATTTATAGGGAGGAATTGAAGAGAGAGGGAGATTGTTAACAGTGACAGTTGTTCTTCGTGAAGCAGGAAGGTCAAAGGGAACGTTGGCTGCCAAGTGGGGCCCACGTGCTCGAGTTTTTGATCTCTCGAGGACTTTTTCTTCTGGTATCGATTTGGTTTTTCAATTTCATGGAGAGTGGCGTCAGCATATCGTGGACGTGATGTGGGGCGAGGGCTCTGGATCTGGACCGTCGATTCGACGCCACGTAGGACTTGATCGAGCGAGTGGACGTCATCGATGATTCGCTCTTCGCGTAAAGAGTGACTATTGGGCTTGGGCCCACGATCCTATATTGAAGGTGTTTCGTGGAAGTTCATTTTTCGGGTTCGTTTCAGGGGCAAGCTGCAGGCCCACGGTATGCCATTAAATTTCCGATTTTCTGGAAAAAAAAAAATTGGGAACCAAAATATATAGCGGTCTAGGGTACGCTTATTTTACGAAAACATCAAGATTTGAAAATTATTGTTCGAAAAATGACTCGCTTTATCGAATAAAAACTATTTCCATCATCCACGAAATAATTAATTTCTACTTCTGAAGTAAATTTTCACTTTTTTGAATGTGTTTTTTTTTTTCAAGTTAGAAGTTAAAAAAATTACTTCTCAATTCAAAAAATACTTTCGCCATACCCTCTTTTCCAATCACGTCTGCTTCCCTGACCTTCACCGCCACCCACCACCGATTATACGCCCCACCACCAAACAGCATACCCCGTCGGCTGTTGCCCACCGCCAACCTCAACTACCATCGCCTCATGCGCTCACCACAAACATTTGCCGACTGCTACCCACCCCGCTTGTGACTGCCACCAACCGCAATCGCCCGTAGCTACCAACCACACCTGATTGCTGCCATCGACCAATTCATCGCCACTGGCCGACCCGAAACCATTGCCCTCGTCGCCCATAGACTGTCCCCCTCAAGCCAACCTTCGACCTCACCGCCAGCCCACCCTATTTCTGCGCAACACACTGTCACTTAAACTACGACCGTCGTTGATCATTGCCGCCGCCACAATCACCATCTCCGGCCACCAAAGTGAAAAGATAAATTTTTACTTTTTGTATTTTTAAAATAAAAAATTATTCTTAACATAAATTTAAAAATAGTTACAAATGAATACTACCATAATTTTTTAATAAAAGATTTTTGTTTTGTGTTAATAATGCATCGGAGTATATAATTTTCAATCGTTATCAACGAATTTCTCTGATCAGATATCAACTTATGCTGATGAATAGAAGTGAAAAAAATTAACTACTAACCCAACGTCATTTATGAAGTATAAGTATTGCCCCCTTAAAATGAAATTTTTTTTATAGAAAGAAATGCCTAATTGGACAGTTCTAAATAATTTGTGCAATTTTTCCTTTTTTTAGTCTTAGGAATTCATTTCGTCCATTCATCCTTTCACGGCACCGACAGACGTCCGTTTGCTATCGTCCTCACGAGTCCTATCCTCGTATTCCTCGTGAATTAGTAGTTTCAATTTATTTTATTTTTATTTTTTTTTTGTAGTGCTGCTCTATTCGACCACGTAATTTGATTCAAAGTTGAACCGTTAAACTGAAGCTGATAAAGACACCTCCGGTGGACATCGAAACATCGGCCGCTGCGTGTCATCATCCTCCTCCCTTCACCCACTCAACAAACTCAACTACGACCGGACACGAATTTCATTTCATAAAACATCGAGCCGTTTGGAACTTAGCGGCTTAACTAGGAACCGTATTTAAATCTATAAATCTAACACATCAACACCTAACATTTACAGAGTCGTACGAGATATTAAAGATAATAATAAATTCGAGTCGGTGCACTAAAACCGAATTGGATTTATTTGCAGCCGTTATTCCTATGAGTCCGACATATGCGGCTATATGAAACTTGGTGCCCGAGATGGGGACGTCGGGTGATCCGATAACCCAAATGCCACGTTTTCACATTCACTACGG